>ML402300.1:0-45098 GCA_005239525.1 Nicotiana knightiana | reverse complement strand
CCGCTGAATAATATGAGTAACACCCCCTTCTTGGGGAAGTTACGGAGTATTATTTATGTTGCACGGGGTGATCCTATTGGCTAAAAAACTTAGGAACCCCCATCCCTATTAAATAATTCCTTTGCTTTCTTTATTAGACTAATTCAAATAATTCAAGTTCGGCCGGGATCCAACGTTGTGGACCTCGAGGGGTGCCTAACACCTTCCCTTCGAGGTAATTTGAGCCCTTACCCGATCTCTGGTGATGCAAACTGGTATAATCTGAGTTATTTGCAATAGGTGCCCTAACACACCTTAATCCGTTAGGCTGCGACTTTCTCAATAACCAATTCCTTTAAATTCTCAAAAGAAGGAGTTGTCAAATGTCGAAACCCGATTTTGCGAGAAAAAGGGGCGCGACAGCATGTCGACTCTGCTGGGGATTTCCTTAGGCTCTTACCATAACGAACTTGTTTTCTGAATTAGTCCATCTCGATAAGGACTTATTTCCCATTATATAGACTTATTTGCCATCCTTTATTTAATTTGGCTGCAACATGCATTTCCTCCGCTATTGTCTCAATTATCCTCACTAAATTCCCTCTTTTATCATGTCTTTCCCGTTTATCGCTTTTTATGAAAACTAACTCCTTTTATTGTTTTTCTTTTTTTCCTGTCTTTATAATTATTAAATACCGCATTTTATCATTTTCATTATGCAAAATACTTGACAACGTGTTATTTTCATTTTTTTGCATAAATAAATGCTCGACAGCATATTCCACTCGTGCGTATTTAATACCATAGTGGCACTTGTTGAGTGTCCGCGCTCTTCCTATATTACCCCTTTTAATTTGGAAAGGCTTATTTGCGGTAAAACTAGTCAACCGGCGGTGCAGTCGACGGTTTTATGCCTTTCCTTCTCAAGTTGTCCGCTTGAGGGTACCAGTCTAGGCTTCTATAGAAAACCTTACTCTGATAATAACTGTACATGCATCATGATCAAACCTAGCATGGGTTAATATGTTGTCCGCATAATAACCCTCTAAGAAAACCCTGTCCAAAGCCCACTGGGATTTCCAAGATCCCAACGGGTAAAATCACGATATATGCATTATTTGGGGAAAGAAATGCCGACATGCTAATCGTTAATGTGTAAGTAGTCGAATCCGGAGGGGGAAAGGGTCTAACTTTGTTTATTTTGCAGAAAATGAGGCACGAAGTCCCCCGGTTTGGCATGGTCCGAAATATACCACCTTTATTTCTAGATTGGTGGCAAAATCTTTCGCCAAGCGACAATAATCATGTGAAGAGGGTTCTCGAAAATTTACCCTCCTTATTAGACACCCAACCAAATAACATGCTGATCGAGGCTGGTACCATGTTCTGGGAGGAGAAAGGGCCGTATTCCGTTTTGACAATATAGAAATGACTCCTCTCTTGGAGGAAATAGGAGGATTCACTGGGTTACCCTGGGATAGTCCCGATTTGTTGGTGCCAGAAAATTGCACTCCTAGGGGGTTTCAAAGAATGATGGGTCTAAGAAAGAATGATGATTTAGCATGCTTGAAGAAGTCCTACATACCTTTCGACTTCCTCTACGAACGATATGGACACAACAAATCCTAATGTATTTTTCGTGACGAATTCTCCTTCACTTCCCTGGGTTGGACTCATCGTCGGGTCTTCGTGTTCATCATATGTTTTCTAGGTATGATAGTGTTTCCAATCCAAGGGGACATGATTCACACCAGGTTAGCTATGGTAACAAAAGCTTTAATGGAAGGGATTGAGGGACAAACATACACTATTGTCCCGATGATCGTAGCAGAAATATACTGAGCTATGCACCGTTGTAAAAAGTGGTTCAGACATTTTGAGGGTTGTAACTTTCTGCTGCAGATTTGGTTGTTGGAGCATCTTCAAAGAGGACAGTATTATCAAGAATTTCCACGGTGGCCATGGAATGACCACATAACTTTCCATCATCCGAAAATAATGACCTTCATCCCAGATAGGTTTGCACAACCGGAGAATGCTATAGATTGGGTACAGTTTTTAAGTAATCTGACCGAGGACAAGGTCCATTGGATGTTCGAGTGTTTCCCTACTAGCGAGTTCATCATCAGATCCAGGGATGTTCCGTATTTGGTGTTGATTGGGTTAAGCGGCATATATCCCTATGTTCCTATCAGGGTCATGAGACAAGCTGGTAGAAAACAAGTCATACTGTGAGTCTCCAAAATGAGTTATTACAAAGAAGATTTTCAAGATGATGCCATTCCATACAAATGAGAGGCCCAACACATACGGAATTTGAAGATTATTGTGGAAAAGGTTACCATTGAGCCAGATAGATACCACGCAGGTCATGTGTACTTCTACTATCGTGGTTGGATGATAACATAGCAGGAATAGTCGAGCCAGGAGTCGGTCGAGGTAGCAGGGTCATAGATGAAGCTGTTGAAGCACAAGTGAAGTATAAGAGATTACACAAAAGAGTCCTTGAATCCGAGGCCATGCATTTGGAACAACACAAGACAAACATGGAATCAATTAACGAGTGGAGGGAAATGGCTACAAAGTCGATGGAAAGGTTGGAATATTTGGAGCAAGGTCTATTGGAACTAGAAGGGAAGATGAGGAAAAAAGTCATAGACTGTCAGAATGCAGAGGGAAACGAAGGAGGACACCTTGCAAGGGCGTATCTGCTGCTGGACATGCGTGACCTAGGGAATTTTATTGACGAAGCCAAGAAAGCCAAGCCTGGAGAAGGTCCCTCTGGGACTAAGTAGATTAGAATTATTTGCTTTTCTAGAGTCGTTTTGAGATTTGAATGTAATAAGGCAAATGCCATCAGTTATTTAGTTATCTATTGTCATTTTTAAGGTTTGTTTTATTTACTATATTAATGAAATGAGGCAGTTATCGGCCAAAATCTACGTGTCGCTAGGCCTACCTCGGGCACAACGAGGTTCCCAAATTAAGACGCGAATTTATACTTCCGCAATATGTGTTTAAATACTGCAAATATATTTTCAAAATCCTTATTGACTTATTTATATTTTGTCTTTTTTTTCTTTATTTTGATTATTCCCATCCCCTAAGGTTGGTTCGCACATACTGGCTTCATCAGCATAACATACCAGATTAAGAGGCCCTTCACCTCCTCCTCCTCCAAGTGATCCGAAAAGTAAGGGGAAATCTAAGATGGATGATATGATTGGTATTAGGAAAGACAATGCTACACATCCAGAGAATGTTGAGACTTCCGATAGTCGGAGCACTCTGGCACAGAATGATTTGGTCCTACGGTTGGAGCAGAAGATACTAGAATTGCAAAGGGGACTTGAGCAGGTCCGTAACTTGGCAAACCTCTCCCTCACCCTAAACGTCCCAGATATTAGTCAACAAGATGCCCAAAATCCAGTACCTCCTCAAAACACACCAAACCAACGTCCGCAAAATCTTCCCGCACCCCATCAATACGCAACACCTCCCCAAAATCCTAATCCTCCACCAATACCAACTCCTCCTCAACACCAACATCTTTCGACTCAGTACCCGTAAACCACTACTTACCATACTCCTTGGGATACCCCACAACCTATTCCCGATACGCAAAATTTAACCAATGATCACCATTACATGCTAACCCCTGGTATCCACCAAAATAACCCCATATAAGTAGAAACCTTACCTCACTCCACTCAACCAACCTCATACATAATGGAATCCGCCGAGGACCTGCTCATCAAGAATATGGAGGAGGAGCTCAAGAAGCTCACAAGCCGAGTCCAGGGTGTCGAAAGAAGAAAAGGAATTTTGGGTTTGAATTATGAAGATCTATGTATTCAGCCAGACGTAGAACTGCCAGAGGGTTACAAACCTCCTAAGTTCAAGATGTTTGACGGAACAGGTGACCTGAAGGTACATTTGAGAACATACTGTGACAAGCTCGTGGGAGTTGGGAAGGATGAAAGGATTCGCATGAAGCTGCTCACGAGGAGTCTCACTGGAGATGCCCTATCGCCGTACATCAGTCAAAATCCCAAGAAATGGGTTAATTAGGTAAGCATGGCATCGTACTTCATGGACCGATTCGGGTTTAATACGGTGAATACACCAGATGTTTTCTATATACAGAACCTTAAGAAGAAACCAACGGAAACTTTTCGCGAGTATGCTACTCGATGGAGGTCACAAGCTGTAAAGGTTAGGCCGGCATTGGAAGAAGAACAGATGAACAAATTCTTCATCAGGGCCCAGGATCCACAATACTATGAAAGGTTAATGGTCATCGAATATCACAAATTCTCCGACATCATCAAACTCGGGGAAAGGATTGAAGAAGGAATCAAGAGCGGGATGGTAACCAACTTCGAGGAGTTGCAGGCTACGAACAAAGCCTTACAGTCAGGGGGTATATCAAAGAAGAAAGAAATAGGGGCAGTGATGGTAGCCCAAGGTCCAAAATCTCCACTCACGTACAAAACACCTCCACCCACATATCAACCTTCACCTCCCCGATATCCTCAACCCGCTACTGCCTATCATACTTCTAACACCTAGCCAGCCTATTATCAGTCACCACCAGCCCGACAAAACTATCAAAAACCCAGAACCAACTTCGATGGCAGGCCACCCAGACAATACACCCCTATTTCTGAGCCCATCAACCGATTATATGAAAGACTGAAAGTTGTTAGATATGTCCCATTCCCGCTGTTGCCATGGAAAACTCCTCCTAGTGGGTCAATCCAAACAAAACATGTGCATACCATTCTGGCATGAAGGGACATACCATCGATGAATGCCGCACTCTGAAGGATAAGGTTCAAACATTGATTGATACCAAGGTCATACAAGCAAAGGAGGCCGCACCCAATGTCCGCAACAACCCTCTCCCGGACCATAGGGGTGAGGGAGTAAATGTGAAAGAAATTGATGAAGAATGGGATCCTGAAGGGTCAATAGGGCTTATTTGAGAAGGTGATGATCTTAAGAAACCTGCAGACACACTCACTCCTATTGTGGTACAGATACAGCCACCAGTCGAAGTTGAGGTAGCCGTATCAACTCCGTTCGAAATTGAAGTGAAAACACCTGCAGCTGCACCTGCTCCATTTGAAGTAGAAGTAACCAAACCCTTCACTGTGACGGTAGCATCCACACCGCCCTTTAAATCCAATACCGTACCTTGGGATTATGTTGCCAAAGCCAGGAGGAAAGGGAAAGCAAAAATGGAAGAGTCTGGTGCTGCACATGGGATGACCAGAACCAGAAGAATTTATAGACCCGAGAATTTGGGAGGAACAAGTAAAGAAGCTGCTTCCAGACAACCCATCATTGAAATCGGTCTAGATGGTCTCCGGAGAAAGGTACATGCATGGGATTATTCTGTGGTTGATCATCTGAACAAAACTCCCGCCCAGATATCCATCCTATCACTGCTGCAAAATTCTGAGTCGCATAGGAATGATTTGATGAAGGTGTTAAATGAGGCATACGCGCCTAACAACATCACCAGTGGGGAGATGGCCAACATGGTGGGGCAAGTACTGGAGAGCCTCAATATAACATTTCAAGAAGATGAGTTGCCACCAGAGGGATTGTGCCACACAAGGGCACTACACATCATAGTGCAATGCGAGGATAAATTCATTGCCAGGGTTTTGATAGACGGGGGGTCCAGCCTCAACATCTGTCCGCTGACAACTCTGAAAAGGTTGGATAAAGGTTTGTATGAAATACGAGCAGGGACTATGAACGTGAAGACGTTCGACTGGTCACAAAGAGCCACAATTAGGGAAACCAATCTATGCTTACAGATGGGTCCGACCTGGTTCGATGTTGAATTTCAAGTGCTAGACATATTCGCTTTTTACAATCTGCTGTTGGGATGACCTTGGATACATGCCGCCGGGGCTGTGGCATCTACTTTGCACCAGGCTGTGAAATTTGAATGGAATCATCAGGAAGTAATCATTCATGGAGATGGGAGCAACACCATTTATACCAACCAAAACGTCCCGGTCGTGGAGAATAGAAGGAAGTTAGAGGGGAGACCTATCACCGTATCAAGCGCGCGGCAATGCAATTGAGAAAGACAAGTGGTGGAGCAGCAAAATAGAAAGCATACTAGCATGGTCAGGGTATGAAACCGGCAAAGGGATCGGGAAGAATCTCCAAGCCATTACCAAGCCAATACACCTGAAGCGTCACGGTACAACTTTTGGGCTCAGATATACATATACCTGGCAAGAATATAATGATTGGTTGCCACCATGGCGTGGTCCCTATTACCTTCTTGAGCAGCCAGTGGCGTAATTGAGCCAATCCTTTCATCAGACCGATATAATATGGGGATCCGAAGAAGAGGAAACCTTGGCTGGTCTAAGGAATCTATTTTTGGAAGACGAAGACATGGACTACAACGTGATAGTTGAGAAGGAGGAGGAAGAAGGCCTTATCATTCAGACAGTGGAGAGGGGAGCAGCTCTCAGGAATTGGACCGCCACACCATCCAGGGCCAGATGAGTCCCGGGGTAGCATGGCTACTAGTGTTATTTGCAAAAAATTTCTTTTGAGCATTTTGTTTTAAAAACATCTTTCTTTCAGTATTTTATTTTGGAAAACATTGTTTGAAGTCATTTAAACACTACTTTGTTCAAATTTTCTGCATTTATCAATAATTTGATGTTTTATTATCATTATCTTTCATATTTTTCCTCTACAACATTACTATTTCTTACCTTGATGAACCAACGGTTGTGACATGTTATAAGACAACGCAACATAAGAATAGTGACTCAGAAGAGATAGAATAAGAAGATGTGATACCTGAGGAAATCGTCAGAGAAGTTGAGAACTTTGAGAACAAACCTAAGTCCAACCTGGACGAGACTGAGATAGTCAACTTGTCACCGTCAGATAAGGAAGAGTACACCCGTTTCCTGAAAGAGTATGAGGACATCTTCGCATGGTCATATGATCATATGACCTGGTTGAGCACATCCATAGTGGCTCATAAGCTGTCTACCAATCCAATGTGTCCACCAGTAAAGTAGAAACTCAGAAAGTTCAAGCCAGACAGGAGCCTGAAAATCAAGGAAGAATTCACCAAGCAAATCAAAGCCAAAGTCCTCAGGGTAGTTGAATATCCAACCTGGTTAGCCAATATTGTGCCGGTTCCAAAGAAAGACGGAAAGTCAGAGTGTGTGTCGACTATCGGGATTTAAACAGAGCAAGTCCCAAGGACGATTTCCCACTGCCAAAATATACACATACTGATTGATCACTCCACCAAGCACGAGCTCCAGTACTTTGTTGATTGCTTCGTGGGTTATCATCAGATCTGGATGGACGAGGATGACGCAGAAAAGACAGCCTTCATTACACCATGGGGGGTATATTGCTACAAAATGATGCCATTCGGCCTGAAGAATGCTGGGGCCACCTACATAAGGGCCATGACCAACATTTTCAATGATATGTACACAAGGATATAGAGGTATACGTTGACGACGTCATCATCAAATCCAAAAAGGCCACAGATCACATAGCAGACTTGAGAAAGTTCTTTGACCGGCTGCAGAAGTACAATCTAAAGCTGAACCCCGCAAACTGTGCATTTGGGGTTCCTGTCAGAAAATTATTGGGATTCATCGTCAGCCAGTGAGGAATCGAGTTGGACCCGTCAAAGGTCAAAGTTATTCAGGAGTTACCATCACCAAAGAACAAGAAGGACATGATGAGTTTCCTGGGATGGCTTTACTATATCAGCCGCTTCATAACACAATCAACGGTGATATGTGAGCCAATTTTCAAAATGTCGAAGAAGGATGCCGCAACCAGCTGGGTTGAGGATTGTCAGAAGGCTTTTGACAAAATCAAGGAATACGTATCCACACCATTAGTCCTAGTCCCGCCAGAACCTGGTAGGCCACTACTACTCTATCTCTCCGTATTAGATTGGGCTTTCGATTGTGTTTTGGGACAACATGACGAGACGGGAAGAAAAGAGCAAGCCATATATTAACTGAGTAAGAAGTTCACACCTTATGAAAGCACAATATTCTTTGCTGGAACGCACCTGCTGTGCTCTGACATGGATAGCTCAGAAATTGAGGCACTACTTCTGTGCCTATACCACATACCTCATATCGAGGATGGATCCTCTGAAGTACATCTTTCAGAAGCCTATGCCTACAAGAAAGCTGGCCAAGTGGAAAATATTGTTGAGTGAATTTGACATCATATACGTAACTCAGAAGGCAGTCACAAGACATGCATTAGCAGATCATCTTGCCGAAAATCCCGTAGGAGGAGAATACGAGCCTCTAAAAATGTATTTTCCTGACGAAGAGGTATCATTCGTAGGAGAAGATATTACTGACGCCTACGACGATTGGAGACTATTTTTCAACGGAGCTACAAATTTCAAGAGAGTCGGTATCGGAGTCGTCTTGGCATCGAAAACCGGTCGGCACAACCCGGTGTCCGCAAAACTCAGGCTTCTATGCACCAATAATATGACGGAGTATGAAGCCTGCATATTAGGGCTCAATTTGGCTGTTGACATGAACGTTCAAAAACTGCTGTTAATTGGTGACTTAGACCTGCTGGTGCACCAGGTACAAGGAGAATGGGCCACACCAAGATACTACCATATCTGCATCACGTACAAGAGATGATGAAGAGGTTCACGAAGATAAAGTTCAGACATGTCCCCAGAATCCATAATGAATTTGCAGACGCGTTGGCCACTTTATAATCCATGATAAAACATCCGGATAAGAATTTTATCAATCCCATTCCGGTGACAATCTATAATCAGCCAGCTTATTGTGCTCACGTCGAAGAAGAAACGGATGGAAATCCGTGGTTCCACGATATTAGGGAATACTTGGCAAAAGGAGAACACCCAGAGCAAGCAAACCATGTTCAGAAATGCACACTTCGAAGATTGTCCAACCATTTCTTCCAAAGCGGAGGAATTCTGTGTAGAAGAACTCCTTATCTAGGACTGTTACGGTGTGTTGACACCAAAGAGGCTTCCAAATTGCTTGAAGAAATACATGCCGGAACCCAGGCCCACATATAAGCGGCTTCGTCTTAGCCAAAAAGATACTCAGGGCCAGATATTTTTGGATGACTATGGAAACAGACTGCATCTGGTACATCCAGAAATGCCACCAGTGCCAGATACATGCAGATATCATACGGGTGACACCAAACGAGCTCAATGCAACAAGTGCACCTTGGCCTTTTGCTGCCTGGGGAATGGATACCATCGGTTCAATTGAACCCACCGCTTCGAATGGACACAAGTTCATTTTAGTGGCCATTGATTACTTCACAAAATGGGTTGAAGCTGAATCCTACAAAGCTGTAACCAAGAAAATCGTCGCCGATTTCTTCAGGGCTTGTATTGTTTGTCGATTCGGGGTTCCAGAATCCATCATCGCTGACAATGCTGCCAATCTCAACAGTGATTTGATGAAAGCCACGTGTAAGAACAGTTTACTAAATATGTCTGAGTCGTTTCTATCATCCTCTTCTCTAGCAAAAATGAATATGTCTCCTACTCTATATAAAACCAAGGTCCAAGAGACGCACAAAATATTTCAGACGTAGAAGGTTTCACAAGAAGAACAGATGCTTTATTTGCCACAAGATTGGACATTTCGCAAAAAACTGTCCTCAATCAAGAAGATCTGTTAAACTCCTTCAAGAGATTGAAGATTACACTGGCATACATCTCGGAAAAGAGGAGGACCTTGAATCTATATTCTCTATGGATGATGAACCTAGTGAAGAAACTCTTTTCTCTCTGGATATCTATGAAGATCAAGGCAATGATAACTATCAAATTTAAGAACCAGAGATCGAAGCCCGAGAGGAGATCAACGCACTCGCAGTCGTTCCTCAAGTAGAACTCAAAGTCTATTCATCCAAATGGGATCGACCGATTCAAGTTATTGCTTTCATCGACACTGGAGATGCTTCCTCACTCATAAATCCTGCTGTTCTTCCTGAAGATCAATGGGTGCCGCACTTTAAGGATTTCAACACTGCATCAAATGGAATTCTCACTACCACTTTCATCACAAAGCATCCGGTCACAATCGAGTTCTTTCCAGGATTGAAGTATAGGGCCAAGCTTATAGGATCTGATGTACCAGGAAAAGATCTTATTGTTGGATTCGACATTTACAGACAACTCAAAGATCAACTCCAGATCAAGGCTCACGGAATAGNTCCTTAAGTGAAATCGTCTCTTTTTGTTGTTGTTGAAAGAACTGGAAAAGTGAAGTTCCTGGCGGACAAATCTCATATTGTAAATTTGCCAATCTTAGCTCCAAGGCTTTGACACAGTAAGATGAACAGAGCAAGAGGCTCCAAGAAAGCAAACTATATCATAGATACAAAAGTTTTCCTATAAAAAGGCTGGCTATTGCCAAGCTACACTAACAGTTAATTTGCTTGTAGTCGCAAAAGTTTTCCTACCAAAGGGGCTGGCTTCAACAACCCATAAGGGACGGCTTGCCAAGCTACACAACTCAGAAAACTTTTGTACTACAATTAACCCAACTGTTAAAACTCAGAAAACATTCGTACTACAACAAAAGAAAGCATGTGAAAATAGTGTGCTGCATGTGACGGGACATGTGGAGGCATGTGGAAGCATGTGAAAGTGGGACCCAACTGGTTTGGAAGGATGTGAAATTTTGTCTTGAATCCCAAGTGAATTCCACCAATCCCTAAGGATTCCTGAGAATCGTGAAGTTAGTTCTGACAGGATGATATACTTTTCTCGTTCCACCAAGTTTTTGGTCACCATCCAAGTATAGAAGTCTTGGATTCTTTTAGTCCATTTTGAAACTTTGACGTCGTCTAAAGTGAAAGCNGTTCATCTGTCATGCCTTCTCGTTCCTCCTCTACTTCAGATATTTCTGGATCTCTTGGTTGACTCACAAATATCGGGGGATCATCTTCTTCGGAAGAGTTTTCTGTGGAATCATTGCTTGATTGAGAGCTTTATTCCATTGTATCATTGTCAGAGGAATTTAGAGATTCTGACCATGTAGTATCTCCTTCTGACATGTTTCTTGGCTGGGAGACATAGAAGTCCGGAATCTTCTGATCAGAAATCATTAGATTTTCAGGGTTGGACCCCTTTGAACTTTCTCCTTGGTCTCGCCTTTTCTTTGTTTGTTTTTTGGCTGCAAGAGCATCTTTCCTTTCCCAAACCAATTTTGCAATATCGAATTCAGTTTCTTCTTTTAAGGGTTGGGTGAAAGAGATAGGATGGTGTGAGGTAGTAGGAAAAGTAGAAAAGGTGTTGTCCATTTCTGGTGGGGAATATGTTTGTGTTGACATGGGGTAGAAGGTAGGTTTTGAAGAGAAAAGCAGGGTTTTTTGTGACTCAAAACGATCATTTCTAAAAAGTTGGATCTGTTCCTTGAGTGAAATCGTCTCTTTCTATTGTTGTTGAAAGAACTGGAAAAGTGAAGTTCCTGGCGGACAAATCTCATATTGTAAATTTGCCAATCTTAGCTCCAAGGCTTTGATTAGTCCTGCATGCTGAGACGATGTCTGCTCCACCTTTTTCTCAATTGTTTCCACTTTGCTCATTAACTTGTTTTGTGTATGGGCAACGTTTTTTATGGTGTTGCCAATATTGTTGAGACCTTTGTTTTGGCAGATAGAATTTTCTGATTGCCAGTTCATTGTTGCCTCGATGTCACTTGTTGGCGGTTTTTCTCTAGAAGGTAGTACTATGTTTTTCTTGGGGATTTTTGGAGCATGGATTATACCTTCTTTTTCAAAAGGTTGGAGTGGAGGAAAATCTTGGGTATGGCTGGAACTTGAAGGGCTTATCATGAATATTTGTGGGTATGTGGATTTTTGGGTTGATAGAGTTTTAGGTTCAGGTGGCTTTTTGGATTCTGGGGTGATTTCACTATCTTCCCAACTTGGAGTGATCTTTTTTGGTAATTTTGGCCATTCTTGGGGTTTGTAGCTGACAAGAGATTCATATTTACCTGGACGGCTCAATAAACCAATTGAAGGGTCTTTATTTTCATGTCTGGCTTGGAATTGCTTTTCAGTAGCTTTCCCTTTTTTTCTTGGATTTTTGTTTGGGCTCGTTTAGGCCAAATCTTTCCCAGTGACGTTGGTGGTGTTCATCGTATTCTCCAATTGGGTCTTCCAAACAATCTTGGCAATCGCAATCGAGATCCCAAGGGCAGTGTCCCGTAAAGGGGCATTTGTACCACCAAACTCTTTTGCCTTCTTTGTCGAAATGTTGACACCAGTCATGTTCTTCCATGATGCTTTGTATATTCCAAAAAAGTTCTCTTTCAGGGTCAGGGTCAGGATATTTATCTTTGGGTTGGATCATTTGGCAAGAAAATATGGTTTTATTTGGTTTTTTGAGATGGGAATGGTCAAAACTTATGCAAACGGTTTTATCATTTCTTTTGGTAAAACTTGGCTCACCAAATTGTAGAGGTTCTTCTGGTTCCCTTAACTTTTCATAATTTGTGATCCAGGAATCGGGAAGAATTTTGACAAGCTCATTTATNTAGAAGAGAAAGTCGGGCAACAATAGGTTGACCTTTTCTTCCATGATAAGTGAGAGCAATTCGGATAACACCAAAATGGATATGGGTGAAACCATGATCTCTCCATTGTCTGGGAAAATCATCTGGAATTTGGAGGGTAATAAACTGTTCCTCTCGAGTAGCAAGAATAGGATGCTGGTCAAGTTTTGAAGCAAAAACATATTCTTTGACTCCTTTTGGTTTGTGTTGGACTAAGGAACGAATTTGGGTCCATGGTGCAAATGATTTTTTGGCAAAATCTGAGTAAGGGTTTATTAGGGGTAGTTCAGTGGAAGATACTTTCTGTTCATCGGGTAGGATATCGACTTCATAGAGGTAATCATATTTTTTGGACAAGGTTTTATATAGAGTAGAAGACATATTCATTTTTTCTAGGGAAGAGGATGATGGAAATGACTCAGACATATTTAGTAAACTGTTCCTCCTTCCGAAAGGATGGGCTGGCTCTGATACCACAGTAAGATGAAAAGAGCAAGAGGCTCCAAGAAAGCAAACTATATCATAGATACGAAAGTAAAACATACATGCCTCAAATGAATGGAACCGTGGAGGCCGCCAACAAGAACATCAAGAAGATACTAAGGAAAATGGTAGAGAATCACAAGCAATGGCATGAGAAGTTACCATTTGCCTTATTGGGATACCGCACCACAGTCCGCACATAAACCGGGGCAACTCTTTATTTGCTGGTCTACGGTACTGAAGCCGTCATCCCCGCTGAGGTAGAAATCCTTCCTTGAGAATTATACAAGAAGATGAACTCAACGATGCATAATGGATAAGGTGCCGCTATGAGCAATTAGCCCTCATAGATGGAAAAATAATGAAGTCAGTGTGTCATGGTCAACTTTATCAAAATAGGATATCCAGAGCCTTCAACAAAAGGGTCAAACCTAGACAGTTTACACCGGGGCTGCTAGTGTTGAAATGGATATTTCCACATCAAGATGAAACCAAAGGGAAATTCTCACCCAACTGGAAAGGCCCTTATATGGTTCACAGGGTACTGATGGGAGGAGCACTCATACTCGCAGAGATGGATGGAGAAATTTGGCCAAAACCCATCAACTCAGATGCAGTTAAAAGATACTATGTGTAATTATTCGTATTTCTTCATATGATATATTTGAACTATGCTTGACCTGATTTATGTTTAAGAGAGGATACGTAGGCAGCTCTGTGGGTTCGGTTACAACTCAATGAAATTTCCATTTTTTCCACAAATTAGAAACTGGGCAGAATTTTGAGGAGGACCCTCAAAATTCCGAAGCAAGTTCAGCCAGCGGAACCGCATGCGGAACAGTCAAAAGTTCGTTTAGATAACTGGGGCAGAATTTTGAGGAGGACCCTCAAAATTCTATGGAAAAGAGGTTGCAATGTCTTTGATAACGTCACTGTCACTGGTTCATCTAATTGATTTCTTAATTTTCATATTACTATGTTTTGAAAACCATACACGCATACTTTTAAAAAACTTTATTTTTCGCCAAATGATACCCGTGGTGACTTGAACAGGATTCTCGAGCAGAGTGGAGCAAAGAAAGAAGATAAAGGCACAATCCAACCTCCACCGCAAAACTCACAATTTTTTTTGGATGCAGGAATAGGTCATAACCACAAGTATTATCATAACGACGGAACCTCCAGACATAAATATATCTCCAGCTAAGAATACTTCGCTCTTACTTACTACTCGTCCCTTTGCATGAGGCTAAACACTGCCTCCTCATTTGCATAAGGCTAAGCATTGCCTTCTCCTTGCATGAGACTAAGCACTGTCTTAATTCTTGCATGAGGCTAAGCCTTGCCTCCCTATCTGCATAAAGCTAAGCATTACCTTCCATTTTGCATGAGACTTAGCACTATCTCAAATCATGCATGAGGCTAAGTTTTAATACCTCCTTATATGCATAAGGCTAAGCATTGCCTTATCCTTGCATGAGACTAAGCAGTGTCTCAAATCCTGCATGAGGCTAAGCCCTGCCTCTTCATTTTCATAAGGTTAAGCATTTCCTTCTCCTTGCATGAGACTAAGCACTATCTCAAATCTTGCATGAGTCTAAGCCCTGCCTCTCTATTTGCATAAGGCTAAGCATTGCCTTACATTTTCATGAGACTAAGCACAGTCTCAAATCCTGCATGAGGCTAAGCTCCGCCTCCCTATTTGCATAAGGCTAAGAATTGCCTTCCATTTGCATGAGACTAAGAACTGTCTCAAATCTTGCATGAGGCTAAGCACTGCCTCCTTATCTGCATAAGGCTAAGCATTGCCTTACGTTTGCATGAGACTAAGCATTGTCTCGAATCTTGCATGAGGCTAAGTCCTGCCTCTCCATTTGCATAAGGCTAAGCTCTGCCTTCCCCGTACGAGACTAAGCACTGTCTCTCTGTGCATAAATACAGATGTTGCTCTGTCCTAGACCTCGCATTATTCTCTTTCAAGGCTAAGCTTTGCCCCCAACTCTACGCAAGACTAAGCTCAGTCTTGTTATTATCTCTAGCATCATGTCTCTGCATCTCATGCGCTGATATATAGCCAACTTGTCCAAAGGCATCATAGTCCGAATGCATCATCCTCATAGTCGGAAGACACCATGCCATGGCCTGAGGATCTCTTAATCTTGCACATCATTATTCAAAGGCATCATGGTTCGGAGCACCATCTTCATAGTCCGAGAACATCATTTCATGGCTTGCGAATCCTTTACCGTACAATTCATGGCTCAAGACATCATGGTCTAAGGACGTCATCTTCACCATCCAAAGACAATCTCCATGGTCCAAAGGGAATTTGCATCATATAGTGTTTTGAGTTTGCAAGCAATCCGGAAGGTAACCGTTATCCTAAAACCCAGGATACGTAGGCAGCTCAAAAGCCAGAGTGCGGCCTATATCTTTCAAATCATCCCATTCGGTCAAAATCGGTCATCACTTCTTTACCCGACAACTCTTTCATCCTTCCCGGATAAAGAGGGGCAGCTGTTGATACCCAATTTTTCCCTCATATTTTTAAATATACATGTATACTTTCAAAATAGTACATATGCATCATCATTTGATTTATAAACACATACAAGCATGTTTCGTCATTTTTCTATAATTTTAAAGATTTTCTTTAATTAATTTATTCCCATATTTTATCATTAATTGCATCACAAACTATTTTTATGATGATTTTATCACTTAACTTCATCATTTACATCCATACCAGGCTTTAAATTTTTTTTGGTACATTTATTATAATCATATTTGCAATTTAAGTTTAAAATTGCACATTTTGCAATAATAGCCCGTATATACTTATAATTACTTTATTTTTGCAAAAAATAACTTTCTTTATTTTTATAGTGTTAAATAATTGTCATTAATCATTTTTATACACAAATAATATTTTTACTATTTTATTTATCATTTTTACAAATTATTTATTAATTAAAAGTGGGTATTTAACTAATAGCCTATTTTTTAAACCTATTTTCGGACCAACCCCCAGCCCAATACCTAAAATACCTAACCCAAATAACCCCAACCCAAACCAATGACCCATTACTCCCCAACCCGGTTGCGACCCATTAACCAACCCTACCCAACCCCTCATTAAATCCTGGTCGTTGATCTCTAAGATCAACGACCCACATTTCTCACACCCCTTTAAACCTAACTCCCTAACCCTAATCCCTCATAATCCCAAACCCGCCGCCCCCATATGCTCTCATCTCTCGTCCCTCTCTCTGAAACCCTAGACGTTGTCACCACCCTAACCACTTCCGATTCCCAATGGATATGGATTCCCTGGAGGATTTCCTTACCTTATTGGTTCTATCTCACTACTGGATACTCGATTATGGTATGGCTTAGTAGCTTGCCTAACATGGTAAGCTAATCTCCCCATTTTCGGACCAAATCTGGTTCGAACCTTCACATTTTCTCATCTGTGTTCGTCTTTCCTCGTTCTATGTACGAATCTCTGAGATTTTCCTCTATTCTCATTTACCCTAAATATTAGGGTTTAGATCTTTTAAAGGTCTGTTTATATTTTTTATTATTTTTTGTTTAATACCTCTTTTATGTTCTTGCATGTCTGTTCCTTTGTGATTTTTTGTTAAAAAACTTTGCCTAATTTATTTGCCCTAAAATTAGGGCTCAGATCTTGCTAAGATCTGTTTTGGTCTTATTTTGGTTGAGTATTTCAACCTTCCGTATATCTGCCTTCTATTTTTCGTTATACTGTTTGTCTAAATTATTGGTCCTAAAGTAGGGCTCAAAACTGTTAAAGGTTCTTATTTTTTGATTTATTCTTCAGTGTTTCCTATATCTGTATATGTGCGTATCATTTGGGTTTCCCTTTGATTATTCTGATTAACTTTAATTACCCTTAAAATTAGGGTTTCGATTATTATTTTGTTTCATTTACTGATGCTATTGTTACTTGCTTTAGTTGTTCCCAGACCTGTTTGATTATTGACTTCCCTTAATAATATTCTGAACTTTTCCTTAAACAATGTAATTGATTTTTTCCATATTTGTATACCCTAGTTAAGGCTATTTAAACCCCTTCCCCTTTTCCCTTTAGACAGACTCGAAAATCGTTAACCTCACTAGACTTAAACTCTATTATGTTATTTTTCTTATTCTACATTGTGGTATTGTCCGGCTGAAAGCCAATGACATTAAGTTCTGGGCTTTGCTTCTGATTGTTGATTCAGAACACTGTGGTTTTTTGTTCTTTTCTTGCACTTCTCATTTAAATGGTGAGTTACTTAACTCTCGCAATTTCATCTCTATGTGTTTTCATCTCTGAATCTCTGGCTTAATATGTTTCTGATTTACTTTTAGGCATCTTTCTGCCAACTCTTGCATTTATTCACTCTTAATGCTATTGGTTCTAAGACTATTTTTGCTTAGTTGGGTAATCTGAACTTCTTTAGGGCCTATTCAGTTAATGTATTGACTCAACATGATCCCATATCCCTCTAGGATCTATTTGTGATGTCAGCATGTTTTGCTTTATTACGTTAAGGTGTTAGGCTTTGGGCATAAGCTAAATCATGTTCTGTTAATTAGGCCCTCTTATGACAATGTTTGAATGCTTATCTACTGTTTTCATCTTTGTAATATGTTTGGCATATGTGTTTGTGATCCTGCCCCATTGCTAACATGATGCCCTGCCCTTTCGAGATTACGTGGTTTAGCACAATGCTGCCTGCATACTTAGCATAACTTTCGATCATGTCTGAACCTGTCTAGTGATAATAACCATAATCAATCCTGAACATGTTCTTATCAGCAAAATAAATGTTTCTGTGCTAAGTGTTGAATCTGTTTCCCTAAGTTTGCAACAAGCTGGCTTTAAAATTGTGTGTTGATCAACTATTTGCCTAATGTTCAACTTGGCCTTGTTTGTTTAAACCCCTCATTCCTATCCCTCAACTTTAGTCTTTCCTCTTTTCAATTCTTGTTTAAGTTGTCTTCTTATCCGGCTGAAAGCCAAGGCTATTCTGGTTCTATCCTTTGACCTCTCTAGTGTGAGCACTGCTCGGGGTCCACGTGAGGCCCTTGTGAACTCTAACACCCTAGAACCTGGTCTCTAGTCCCTCCTTTGAATGATCTCTGTGAACTGCCCTAGTATGAGCACTGCCCTGGGTTTGTGAAGCCCTTGGGAACTCTGACGCACTAGGGATTTTGGATTATGTATGCTTAGCTTTGATATATGGGTAAATCATGCAACGATTGGTATTTTGTATCTATGAACATGAATTTTGGAGCTGTTGTGGGTTGAAGGCCTGTCCTGTCCAGGTGTATCTGGGCCTGCTATAGACCCCCTATAGTTCTACTTATTTTTGCAATTCATTCATTAACTCTGGTCCGTAATAAATGCTTGTAATAACATTATGGGGTATTAGTAAAATCGGAAAGGGTTCTTATTTTACATTTGTTGGGTACAAATCATGCCTATAGGTTTTATATATTGTGTTGCTGAAATCGAATGCTAGAAATCCTGCCTATAGGTCTTTATACTGTGTTGTTCAAGTTGTATACTAGAAATCATGCCTATAGGTGCACTACTATGTTCAGTCGTTATGTTCCATGTCCCTAGGCCCCTTGCTTGGTTCAGTTATGTCCGTTGTAGACCATGCTTATGAAAATGATGTAACCCAATATGGGTATAAATCCCTGTTCATATGTTGTTCTGCTCAAATTGTAGCAATCATGCCTACAGGGTTTAAAAATCAGTTTACTTGTAGAAATCATGCCTATAGGGTTTTAAATAGTTTCAATTATCATCTTACTCATCTCTTTAAGAGTATGCAATACTGTGCTAATTATCATCACTAGAAACCATGCCTATAGGACTCGATTAACTAATTCTGAATATGCTTCTGTGATTAGCACTGTCAATTACTACGCGAATCACCCAACATGCTTATAGGATTAAACAAATAATTGTGGATATATTCTTGTAACTTGCTATTATTTACTGTCATATAAAACACCTAGATACTATGCTATGCTAAACTCAGTAGGCAAATATATGTAGGTTCTAATACCCGCATTAAGAAACTGATTTCATATATGGCTGCTTGTTTGTTCGTTCATCATTACATAGATATCCTGCCTATAGGACTCTGCAATCAATAAAATATGCTAATCAGTTTGCGTGCATTTGTTGTTTATATGTGGAGGCTAAGTTGAGCCATACTTGTCTTTATTTGAAAGTCCTAACTGTTTTTGTATGTCGCTTAGTATTTTTCAATTTTGAGCAACCTAGGTTAAGTCTAGAATCATCCAACAAAATAGAGGTCCCAATGCCTCCGGGACCATAGGTAAGGGACGGGTAATGTACGCAAAAGACACGAGTTAGAACTGATTAGAACGTTTTAGGTAAAAACTCAAAGATAGTAATCGGGTAACAGGAGATGATAGTATGTGCCCGCTGAATAATATGAGTAACACCCCCGTCTTGGGGGAGTTACGAAGTATTATTTATGTTGCACGGGTGATCCTATAACCTAAAGAACTTAGGACCCCCCATCCCTATTAAATAAATTCCTCGCTATCTTTGTTTAGACTAATTCACATAGATAAGTTTGGACAGGACCCACCATTGTGGACCTCGAGGGGTTCCTAACACCTTCCCCTCGAGATAATTTGATCCCTTACCCGATCTCTGGTGATGCAAACTGGTACAATAAGAGTTATTTGCAATAGGTGTCCCAACGCACCTTAATCCGTTAGGTGGAGACTCTCTCAACATCCTATTCCTTTCCCTTCGCAAAAAGGAGTTGTCAATGTCGAATCACAATTTTGCGAGAAAAAGGGGGCGCGACAACATGGCGACTCTGCTGGGGATATCCTTAGGATCTTACCGTAACGAACTTGTTTTGTGAATTAGTCTTTCTCAATAAGTGTGTCTTTATTATTCTAATACTTGCACATCCCTCTCCCATTTTCCCTTTATATGGACTTATTTGTCGTCCTTCGTTTAATTTGACTGCAACATTATGCTCACTAAATTCCCACTTTTTGTCATGCCTTTCCCGTTTTATCGCTTTTTCAGTATGGAAACTAACTCTTTTCCTTGTTTTCTTTCTTTCCTGCCTTCACAATTATTACATACCGCATTTTTTCGTTTTCATCATGCAAATACTTGACAACGTGTTATTTTTCTTTTGCATAAATACATGCTCGACATCATATTCCACTCGTGCGTAATTAATACCATATCAACACTTGATGAGTGTCTGCGCTCCTCCTATATTACCCTTTTGAATTTGGAAAGCTTATTTGCGGTAAAACTAGTCGATCAGCGATGCAGTTGATGGTTCCGTGCCTTTCACTCTCAAGTCGTCCTCTTGAGGTTACTAGTCTAGACTTCTATAGAAACCTTACTCTAATAATAACTGTACATGCATCATGGTCAAACCTAGTAGGGGCTAATATGTTGTCCGCATAATAAACCTCTAAGGAAAACCTTGTCCAAAGCCCACCGAGATTTCCATAATCCCAATGGGCACAATCAGGATATGTGCATTATTTGGAGGAAAAAAGGCTGATATGCTAATCTTTAATGTGTAAGTAGTCGAATCTGGAGGGGGAAAGGGTCTAACTTTGTTTATTTTGCAGAAAATGAGGCACGAAGTCCCTAGGTTCGGCATGGTCCAAAATATACCACCTTTATAGCTAGATTGGTGGGAAAACCTTTCGCCAAGTGACAAAAATCATGTGAAGAGGGTTCTTAAAAATTTACCCTCCTTATTAGACATCCAACCAAATAACATGTTGATCGAGGCTGCTACCATGTTTTGGGATGGAGAAAGGGATGTATTCCGTTTTGGAAATATAGAAATGACTCCTCTCTTGGAGGAAATAGGAGGATTCACTGGGTTACCCTGGGATAGTCCCGGTTTGTTAGTGCTAGAAAATCGCACTCCTAGGGGGTTTCTAAAAATGATGGGTCTGAGAAAGAATGGTGATTTAGTATGCCTGAAAAAGTCCTACCCTTTTGACTTCCTCTATGAACGATATGGACACAGCAAATCCTATCATATTTTTCATGATGAATTCTCCATCACTTCCCTGGGTTGTACTCATTGTAGGGTTTTCGTATTCATCGTCTGTTTTCTGGGTATGGTAGTGTTTACAATCCAAGGGGACATGATTCACACCAGGTTGGCCATGATAAACAAAGCTTTAATGGAAGGGATTGAGGGACAAACATACACTATTGTCACGATGATCGTCGCAGAAATGTACTGAGCTCTGGATCATTGCAAAAAGGGGTTCAAACATTTTGAGGGTTGTAACTTGCTGCTGCAGATTTGGTTGTTGGAGCATCTTCAAAGAGGCCAGTATCGCCAAGAATTTCCACAAAGACCATGGAATGACCACATAGCTTTCCATCATCCAAAAGAATGACCTTCATCCCAGAAAGGTTTGCACAACCGGAGAATGCTATAGAACGGGTACAATTTTTCAGCATATGACCGAGGACAAGGTCTATTGGATGTTCGAGTGGTTCCCTACTAGCTAATTCATCATCAGATCCAGGGATGTTCCGCATTTGTTGTTGATTGGATTAAGGGGCATATATCCCTATATTCCTATCAGGGTCATGAGACAAGCTAGTAGAAAACAAGTCATACCACGAGTCTCCAAAATGAGTCATTATAAAGAAGATTTTCAAGATGATGTCATTCCATACAAATGTGAGGCCCAGCACATGTGGCATTTGAAGATTATTGTAGAAAAGGATACCATCGAGCCAGATCGATACCGCGCAGGTCATGTGTACTTCTACCCATCATGGTTGGATGATAGCGTAGCAAGAATAGCCGAGCCAGGGGTCGGTCAAGGAAACAAGGTCATAGATGAAGCTGCTGAGGCACAAGTGAAGTATAAGAGGTTACGCAAAAGAGTACTTGAGTCCGAGGCCAGGTTTTTGGAACAACACAAGACAGACATGGAACAATTAACGAATGGAGGGAAATTGCTACAAAATCGACAGAAAGGTTGGAATATCTGGAGCAGGGTCTAATGGAACTAGATGGAAAGATGAGGAAAAGAGTCTGTCAGAATGCAGAAGGTAACGAAGGAGGACACCTGGCGAGGCGGTATCTGCTGCTGGAAATGCGCGACCTGGGGAATATGATTGACGGGGCCAAGAAGGCCATTCCTGGAGAAGGTCCCTCTAGGACCAAGTAGATTAGGATTATTTGCTTTTTTAGAGTCGTTTTGGAATTCAAATGTAATAAGGCAAATGCCATTAGTGACTTATTTATTGTCGTTTTTAGGTTCATCTTATCTACTACATTAATGAAATGAGTCATTTATCGGCATTAAAATTCTCCAAATCTACGTGTCAGTAGGCCTGCCTCGGGCACAACGAGGTTCCCAAATTATGACGCGGATTTATATTTCCGCAATACGTGTTTAAATACTACAATATCTTTTCAAACCCCTTACTGACTTGTTTACCTTTTGTTTTTCTTTATTTTGATTATTCCCATCCCCTAAGGTTGGTTCGCACATACTGGCATCGTCCGTATACCATACCAGATCCAGAGGCCCTCCACCTCCTCCTCCTCTAAGTGATCCAAAAATTAAGGGGAAAGCTAAGATGGATGATATGAGTGGTGTCAGGAAAGACAACGCTACACATGCAGAGAATGTTGAGACTTCAGACGGTCGGAGTACTCCGACACTGAATGATTTGGTCCTACAGTTGGAGCAGAAGATACTAGAATTACAAGGGGAACTTGAGCAGGTCTGCAACTTGGAAAATCTCTCCCTCACCCTAAATGTCCCAGACATTAACCAGAAAAATGCCCAAAACCCAGTACTTCCTCAAAACACACCAAACCAACGGCCGCAAAATCCTCCCGCACCCCATCAATATGCAACACCTCCCCAAAATCCTAACCCTCCACCAATAACAACTCCTCTTCAGCACCAACATCTTCCGACTCAGTACCCGCCAAACCACTACTTACCACACTCCTCAGAATACCTCACAACCTATTCCCGATCCGCAGATTCAACTAATGATCACCACTACACTCAAACCCCAGGTATCCACCAAATTAATCCCATATACGTAGAAACCCTACCTTACTCTGCTCAACCAACCTCATAAACACCAAAATACGCCGAGAAGGACATGGTCATCAATAATATGGCGGAGGAGATCAAGAAGCACACAAGCCGAGTCCAGGGTGTTGAAGGAGGCAAAGGAATTGAAGGTTTGAATTATGAGGATCTATGTATTCAGCCAGATGTAGAACTGCCGAAGGGTTACAAACCTCCTAAGCTCGAGATTTTTGATGGAATAGGTAACCCGAAGGTACATTTGAGGACATACTGTGACAAACTCGTGGGTGTTGGGAAGGATGAAAGGATTCGCATGAAGCTATTCATGAGGAGTCTCACTGGAGATACCCTATCTTGGTATATCAGTCAAAATTCCAAGAAGTAGGTTAATTGGGTAAGCATGGCGTCAGACTTCATGGACCGATTCAGGTTTAAACAGAGAATGCACCAGACGTCTTCTATATACATGAACCTCAAGAAGAAACCGACGGAGACTTTCTGCGAGAATGCTACTCGCTGGAGGTCAGAGGATGCAAAAGTAAGGTCGGCATTGGAAGAAGAGAAAATGAACAAATTCTTCGTTAGGGCCCAGGATCCACAATACTATGAAAGGTATTAGGTCATCGCAAATCACAAATTCTCCGACATCATCAAACTCGGGGAAAGGATTGAATAAGGGATCAAGAGCGGAATGGTGACCAATTTTGAGGCGTTGCAGGCTACGAACAAAGCATTGCAGTCATGGGGCATATCAAAGAAGAAATAAATAGGGGCAGTGATGGTAGCCCAAGGTCCAAAATCTCCACTCACATACCAAACACCTCCACCCACATATCAACCTTCACCTCCCCGATATCCTCAACCCGCTACTTCCTATCACACTTATAACACCCATCCAGCCTATTATCACTCACCACCAGCCCGCCAAAAATATCAAAAATCTAGACCCAATTTCGATCGCAAACCACCCAAATAATACACCCCTATTGCTGAACCCATCGACCAACTATATGAAAGACTGAAGGTTGTCGGATATGTTACCCCTATTCCCGCTGTTGCCATGGAAAACTCCTTCTAGTGGGTCAATCCAAAAAAAACATGTGCATACCATCCGGCATGAAGGGACATACCATTGATGAATGCCGCACTCTGAAAGGCAAGATTCAGACAGTGATTGATACCAAGGTCATACAATCAATGGAATCCGCACCCAATGTCCGAAACAACCCTCTCCCGGACCATAGGAGTGAAGGATTAAATGTGATATAGACTGATGAAGAATGGGATCCTGAAGGGTCAATTGGGCTTATTCGGGAAGGTGATGATCCTAAAAAACCCACAGTCACACTCACTCCTATTGTGGTACAGATACAACCACCAGTCGAAGTTGAGGTAGCCGCATCAACTCCATTGGAAATTGAAGTAACAACACCTGCAGCTGCACCAGCTCCATTTGAAGTGGAAGTAACCATACCCTTCACTGTGACGGTAGCATCCACATCGCCCTTTAAATCCAATGTCGTGTATGTTGCCGAAGCTAGGAGGAACGGGAAAACAAAAATGGGAGAGTCTAGTGCGGCACAAGGGATGACCAGGACTGGCATATTTATACACCTGAGAATTTGGGAGGAATGAGTAAAGAGCCTACTGTCCAACAACCCATCATTGAAACCGGTCCAGATGATCTCTAGAGGAAGGTACAAGCAAGGGAATATTCTGTGGTGGATCATCTGAACAAAACTCCCGCCCAGATATCCATCCTATCACTGCTGTAAAAATTCTGAGGTGCTTAGGAATGCTTTGATGAAGGTGTTGAATTAAGCATACGTTCCTAACAACATCACCAGTGGGTAAATCTCCAACATGGTGGGGCAAGTGTTGAAGAGCCACAAGATCACCTTTCACGAAGATGAGTTGTCACCAGAGGGATTAAACCACAACAGGGCACTGCATATCACAGTGCAATGCGAGGATAAGTTCATTGCTAAGGTTTTGATAGACGGAGGGTCCAGCCTCAACATCTGCCCACTGACAACTCTGAAAAGGTTGGGTAAAGTTTTGCATGAAATACGAGCGGGGACTATGAATGTGAAGGCGTTCGATGGGTCTCAAAGAGCCACAATTGGGGAAACCAATTTATGCTTGCAAATGGGTCCTACTTGGTTCGATGTTGAATTTAAAGTGCTAGACATATCCGCCTCCTACAATCTGTTATTGGGATGAACTTGGATATATGCCGCTGGGGCTGTTACATCTACTTTGCACCAGGCTGTAAAATTCGAATGGAATCATCAAGAATTAATCATTCATGGAGATGGGAGCAATCCCATTTATACCAACCAAACCGTTTCGGTCGTGGAGAATAGAAGGAAGCTGGGTGGAGAGACTTATCACCGCATCGAGCGCGTCAATGCAATTGAGAAAGACAAATGGTGGAGCAGCAAAATAGAAAGCATACTGACATGGTTAGGGTATGAACTCGACAAATGGCTCGGGAAGAAACTCCAAGGCATTACCAAGCCAATACAGCTGAAGCGTCACGGTACAAATTTTGGGCTCGGATATCCATATACCTGGCAAGAATATAACGACTGGTCGCCGCCATGGTATGGTCCCTATTACCCTCTTGAGCAACCAGTGCCGCATTTGAGACAATTTTCATCAGGCCGATACAATATGGGGATCCGAAGAAGAAGAAGCTTTGGCTGGTCTAAGGAATCTGTTTTTGGAGGACGAAGACATGGACTGCAATGTGATAGTTGAGGAGGAGGAGGAAGAAGGCCTTATCATTCAGACAGTGGAGAGGGGAGCAGTTCTTAGGAATTGGACTCTCATACCATCCAGGGCCAGACGAGTCCCGGGGTAGCATGGCTACTAGTTATATTTGAAAAACAATTCTTTTGAGCATTTTGTTTTAAAACATGTTTCTTTCGGCATTTTTTTTTTGAAAACATTGTTTGAAGTCATTTAACCGCTACTTTGTTTAAAGTTTCAGCATTTATCAAATAATTTGGTGTTTTGTTATCATTATCTTTCATATTTTTTCTCTATAACATTACCATTTCTTACCTTGATGAACCAACGACTGTGACATGTAGTGAGACAACGCAACACAAGGATAGTGATTCGGAAGAGATAGAAGAAGAAGATGTGATACCTGAGGAGATCGTCAGAGAAGTTGAGAACTTTGAGAACAAACCTAAGTCCAACCTGGATGAGACTGAGGTAGTCAACTTGGGAGATTCTAAAACCGTCAAAGAAACTCGCATAAGCATCCATTTGTCATTGTCAGATAAACAAGAGTACACTCGCTTCCTGAGAGAATACGAGGACATTTTCGCATGGTCGTATGATGACATGACCAGTTTGAGCACATCCATAGTGCCTCATAAGTTTCCTACCAATCCAATGTGCCCTCCAGTAAAGCAGAAACTCAGAAATTTCAAGCCAGACATAAGCCTAAAAATCAAGGAAGAAGTCACTAAGCAAATCAAAGCCAAAGTCCTCAGAGTAGTTGAATACCCAACCTGGTTAGCCAACATTGTTCCGGTTCCAAAGAAATACGGGAAAGTCAAGGTGTTTGTTGACTATCTGGATCTAAACAGAGCAAGTCCCAAGGATGATTTCCCGCTGCCAAATATACACATATTGATTGACAACTGCGCCAAGCATGAGCTCCAGTCCTTTGTGGATTGCTTCACGGGTAATAATCAGATCCGGATGGACGAAGAAGACGCAGAAAAGACAGCCTTCATTACGCCACGGGGAGTATATTTCTACAAAATGATGCCATTCGGCCTAAAGAATGATGGGGCCACCTACATGACAACCATCTTCCATGATATGATACACAAGGATATAGAGGTATATGTTGACGATGTCATCATCAAATCCAAGAAGGCCATAGATCACATAGAGGACTTGAGAAAGTTCTTTGACCGGTTGTGGAAGTACAATCTAAAGCTGAACCCCGCAAAATTTGCCTTTGGAGTTCCTGCCGGAAAATTGTTGGGATTCATCGTCAGCCGCCGAGGAATCAAGTTGGACCCGTCAAAGGTCAAAGCTATCTAGGAGTTACCACCACCAAAGGACAATAAGGGCGTGATGAGTTTCTTGGGACATCTCAATTACATCAGCCGTTTCATAGCACAGTCCACGGTGATATGTGAATCAATTTTCAAAATGTTAAAGAAGGATGCCGCAACTCGCTGGACTAAGGATTGTCAGAAGGCTTTTGACAAAATCAAGGAGTACTTGTCCACACCACCCGTCCTAGTCCCTCCAGAACCTGGTAGGCCACTACTACTCTACATTTCGGTATTAGATGGGGCTTTCAGTTCTATTTTGGGACAACATGACAAGACGGGGAGAAAAGAGCAAGCCATATAGAAGTTCACACCTTATGAAGCACGGTACTCTTTACTGGAACGCACCTGCTATGCTCTGACATGGATAGCTCAGAAACTGAGGCACTACTTCTGTGCCTATACCACATACCTCATATCAAGGATGGATCCTCTGAAGTACATCTTTCAGAAGCCTATGCCTACTAGGAAGCTGGCTAAATGGAAAATATTCCTGAGTGAGTTTGTTATCATCTACGTAACTCAGAAGGCATTCCAGGGACAAGCCTTAGCAGACCATCTTGCCGAAAATCCTGTGGTAGGAGAATACGAGCCTCTAAAAACGTATTTTCCTGACGAAGAGGTGTCATGTGTAGGAGAAGATATTGTTGAAGCCTATGATGGTTGGAGACTATTTTTCGACGGAGCTGCAAATTTGAAGGGAGTCGGTATTGGAGCCGTCTTGGTATAAAAAACCGATCAACACTACCCGGTGTCCGCAAAGATCAGGTTCCCGTGCACCAACAATATGGCGGAATATGAAGCCTGCATATTTGGGCTCAATTTGGCTGTCGACATGAATGTTCAGGAATTGCTGGTAATTGGTGACTCAGACCTGCTGGTGCATCAGGTACAAGCTGAATGGTCTACGAAGAACACCAAGATACTACCATATCTGCATCACGTACAAGAGATGATTGAAGAGGTTCAAAAGATAGAGTTCAGACATGTCCCCAGAATCCAGAATGAATCTGCAGATGCATTGGCCACTTTGTCCTCCATGATACAACATCCGGACAAGAATCTCATCGATCCCATTCCGGTGAGAATCCATAATCAGCCTGCGTACTGTGCTCATATCGAAGAAGAGACAGATGGAAATTCGTGGTTCCACGATATCAGGGAATATTTGGCAAAGGGAGAATATCCAGAGTATGCAAACCACACTCAGAAACGCACACTTCGGAGTTTGTCCAATCATTTCTTCCAAACCAGAGGAATTCTGTATAGAAGAACCCCCGATCTAGGACTATTAAGGTGTGTCGACGCTAAAGAGGCTTCCAAATTGCTTGAAGAAATACATGTCGGAACCTGCGGCCCACATATGAACGGTTTCGTCCTAGCCAAGAAGATACTCAGGGCCAGATCATTTTGGATGACTATGGAAACAGACTGCATCCGGTATGTCCAGAAATGCCACTAGTGCCAGATACATGCATATATTATACGGGTACCACCGAACGAGCTCAATACGACAAGTGCACCTTGGCCTTTTATTGCCTGGGGAATGGATGTCATCGGTCCAATCAAACCCACCTCTTTCAACGGACACAGATTCATTTTACTGGCCATTGATTACTTTACAAAATAGGTTGAAGTTTCATCCTACAAAGCTGTAACCAAGAAAGTCATCGCAGATTTTGTCAGGGATCATATTGTTTGTCGATTCGGGGTTCCAGAATCCATCATCACTGAGAATACCGCCAATCTCAATAGTGATATGATGAAAGCCATGTGTGAAACTTTCAAAATCAAGCACAAGAACTCCACAACCTACAGGCCTCAAATTAACGGAGTCGTGGAGGCCGCCAACAAGAACATCAAGATAATACTAAGAAAAATGGTAGAGAATCACAAGCAATGGCACGAGAAGTTACCATTGGCTTTATTGGGATACTGTACCATAGTCCGCACATTAATCGGGGCAACTCCTTATTTGCTGGTCTACGGTACTGAAGTAGTCATCCCCGCTGAGGTAGAAATTCCTTTTTTGAGAATTATACAAGAAGCCGAACTCAGTGACGCAGAATGGATAAGGTGCCGATATGAGAAATTAGCCCTCATAGATGGGAAAAGAATGAATGCAGTGTGTCATGGTCAGCTTTAACAAAACAGGATGTCCAGATCCTTCAACAAAAGTGTCAAACCTAGACAATTTACACCGGGACAGCTGGTGTTAAAATAGATCTTCCCACATCAAGATGAAGCCAAAGGAAAATTCTCACCCAATGGCAAGGACTTTATATGGTTCACAGAGTACTAACCGGAGGAGAACTCATACTCGCAGAGATGGACGGAGAAACTTGGCCAAAGCCCATCAACTCAGGCGCAGTTAAAAGATACTATGTGTAAATTACTTGCATTTCTTCATATGATGTAATTGAACTACACTTGACCTTATTCCCGTTTAAGAGGGGATACGTTGGCAGCCATGTGGGTTCGGTCACAATTCAATAAAATTTCCATTTTCCCCACAATCAGAAACTGGGGCAGAATTTTGAGGACCCTCAAAATTCTTAAGCAAGTTCAGCCAACGGCACCGCATGCGGAGTAGCCAGATGTTCCCTCAAAATTCTATGGCAAGGAGGTTGCAATGTCTCTGATAACGTCATAGTCACTGGTTCATCTAATTGATTTCCTAATTTGCATATTACTATGTTTTGAAAACCATATACACATAGTTTTTGAAAACTTTATTTTAGCCGAATGCTACCCATGGTGACTTGAACAGGATCCTCAGACAAGAGTACATGCAAAATAGAGGACAAAGGCACGAGCTTACCTCCCTCGCAAAACTCACAAATTTTCTTTGGATGCAGGAATAGGTCATAACCACGAGTATAGTCGCAACAACAGAATCGCCAGACATAAATATATCTCCAGCTAAGAATACTTCGCTCTTACTACTCTTCCATTTGCATGGGACTAAGCACTGTCTCAAATCTTGCATGAGGCTAAGACCTGCTTCTCTATCTGCATAAGGCTAAGCATTGCCTTCACTTTGCATGGAACTAAGCACTGTCTCAATTCTTGCATGAGGCTAAGCTCTGCCTCGCTATCTGCATAAGGCTAAGCATTTCTTTATATTTTCATGAGACTAAGAACTGTCTCAATTCTTGCATGAGGCTAAGCCATGCCTCTCTATCTGTACAAGGCTAAGCATTGCCTTCTCTTTGCATGAGACTAAGCATTGTCTCAATTCTTGCATGAGGCGAAGCCCTGCCTCTCTATCTGCATAAGGCTAAGCATTTCCTTACATTTGCATGAGACTAAGCACTGCCTCAATTCTTGCATGAGGTTAAGCCCTGCCTCTCTATCTGCACAAGGCTAAGCATTGCCTTCTCTTTGCATGAGACTAAGCACTATCTCAATTCTTGCATGAGGCTAAGCCTTGCCTCTCTATCTGCACAAGGCTAAGCATTGCCTTCTCTTTGCATGAGACTAAGCACTGTCTCAATTCTTGCATGAGGCTAAGCCCTGCCTCTCTATCTGCACAAGGCTAAGCATTGCCTTCTCTTTGCATGAGACTAAGCACTGTCTCAATTCTTGCATGAGGCTAAGCCCTGCCTCTCTATCTGCACAAGGCTAAGCATTGCCTTCTCTTTGCATGAGACTAAGCACTGTCTCAATTCTTGCATGAGGCTAAGCCCTGCCTCTCTATTTGCATAAGGCTAAGCATTACCTTCTCTTTGCATGAGACTAAGCACCATCTCAATTCTTGCATGAGACTAAGCCCTGCCTCTCTATTTGCATAAGGCTAAGCATTGCCTTCTCATTTGCATGAGACTAAGCACTGTCTCAAGTCTTACATGAGGCTAAGCCCTGCCTCCCTATTTGCATAAGGCTAAGCATTTCCTTCTCCATGCATGGGACTAAGCACTGTCCCAAACCTTGCATGAGACTAAGCTCTATCTCTTTTTGCACAAATATTGCTCTGTTCTAAACCTTGTATTATTCTCTTCTCTCAGGGTTAAGCTCTGCCCCTAACTCCGCACAAGACTAAGCTCTATCTTGTTATTATCTCTGTCATCATGTCTCTGCATCTCATGGGCTGATATATAGCCAATTTGTCCAAAGGCGTCATAGTCCAAAGGCATCATCCGCATAGCCGGAAGACACCATGCCATGGCCTGAGGATCTCTCAATCTTGCACTTCATTATTCAAAGGCATCATGGTTCGGAGACACCATCTTCATAGCCCGAGAACATCATTTCATGGCCTGCGAATCCCTTACCGCACAATTCATGTCTCGGGACATCATGTTCTAAGGAAGTCTTCCTCACCGTCCAAAGTCAATCTTCATGGTCCAAAGGGAACTTGCATCATGATTAAATTTACATGCACGTATTGTGTTTCGAGTTTGCAGGCAATCCGGAAGGTAACCATTATCCTAACGGGAGAAACCTTTGCTCTAGTTATCACTCAATGCCCATATCCTCCAAACGTAACTGATCATCACCTATTATCCAGTCTCATTCACCCATAACCATTTTCAAATCCCAAATGATCCCACCTAGAATATTCTGTTCACTCTTACAATAACTACACCGGTTCATTTCACTGTTGAATCTAGAACTACACACGGCCTGATTCCTGTAAGATCAGGGATATGTAGGCAGCTCATAAGCCAGAGTGCGGCCTATATCTTTCAAATAACCCAATTCGGTCAAAATCGGTCATCACTTCTTTACCCGACAACTCTTTCATCCTTCCCGGGTAAAGAGGGGCAATTGTTGATACCCAATATTTCCCTCATGTATTTCAAATATACATATATACTTTCAAAACAGTGCATATGTATCATTATTTTACTTATAAACACATACAAGTATTTTTCCTAATTTTTCTATAATTGTAAAGATTTTTAAATCAATTTATTCCCATATTTTATTAGATAAATAATAATTAATTGCATCACAAATTATTTTATGATGATTTTATCATCTAACTTCATCATTGAAATCCATACTAGGTTTTAAATATTTTTGGTGCTTTTTATATAATTACATTTGCATTTTTTAAGGCTAAAATTGCACATTTTGCAACAATAGCCCATATATACTTATAATTACTTTATTTATGCAAAAAATAACTTTTTATATTTTTGTAGTGTTAAATAATTGTTATTAACCATTTTATACACAAATAATATTTTTTACTATTTTATTTATCATTTTTACAAATTATTTTATTAAGTAAAAATGGGTATTTAACTAATAGCCCTAAATCCCTCCTATTTTCGAACTTATGCTATCCAAACCAGTCCAAATAACCCCAGCCCAACTACTTTAATACCTAGCCCAATCCACCATAGCCCAAACCAAATGACCCCTTTAATTATAACCCGGTCGGTACCCATTTAACCAACCCGCCCCACTCTCATCTCAAATCCTGGCCGCTGATCTCAGGAGATCAACTGCCCCCGTTTAATCCCCATCTTTAATTAATCAACCCCACCCCAAACCCTAGCCATTCCCTCTTGGATGCCGTATTTGAACGCTCTTATCTCTCACCCCATGAACCCTAAGCCGCCTACTCCCTAACCTTCCCCAAATCCAACCCCAAATCGGAATCCTCCATGGATTCCCTTACCTTATTTGTCTATCCTAACCACTAGCTACTCGTCTATGACCTTATTTTGTTGCTTGCCTAACATGGCAAGCAAATCTTGCCATAATCGAACCTAAACAGTTCAACTCTTTGATTTTCTATGGTTATTCCGTCTATATTCATCCCTGAATCTTTGAGGGTAACGAGTATGTGCATATCTTCTCTGATTTTTACTTACCCCCAAATTAGGATTTTCAAACCTTTTCAATCGGACCTAAAAAAAGGGTTTGATTTTCTGATTTCTAACACTATTATGTGATTCTTACCTTATTTTGCTTCATTTTCGTACTTTCCTTTACTGATTTCATACTTCCCTTTAAAACTAGGGTTTAAATCTTTTCTTACTGATCTTTCATTTTTTTGTTCGATTACCCTCACTTTTGTATTTTTTCATGTGTTTTCACGTCAATATTTTGCTTAAGTATGTCTGGTATTTGGATTTCCTTTAATATTAGTTTAAATATTCTTAATAAACTCTTTTGTGATTAGTTTTGCCGATATTCTGAATAATCTTATGTTTTCCTAATTTGTAAGCCTGATATTTTGAACAATTTTTTATTATTTTTGGTATTACGCGTTCTGCGTTAATTATTCCGAGTGATTCCTGGGGATGCTTCCTTAATTTGTTAAAGCCCTTGATTTATGCTATGACTGATTCTGTAGATATTTCCTTGCTTATGATTGATTTGCAATCTATGATTATGTGACGATTTACACTACTATATATACCCTCCCCCCTATTCCCTTTAAACAACCTTGAATTTTCTGAACTTAATACATTTTTCGAAACTTAAAGCTATTCTATATTCTGTCTTTGACCGGCTGGCAGCCATGGAAGGCCACTGGATTATGAGCTACTGCCATACTCCTTTTGTGTATTTTTGCTTCGCTTAACTGGTTAGTTACTTGACTTTTGTATTTCATGCTTTCATACCTTTGATTTGCATATGTTGTTAGCATTAAATCATGAACCCTTGATATGAATGTGAGCATGACTATCCCTTTACCCTTAATCCCTCTAATGAATACCTCTGTGACTCTTGCTAATCTGCCTCTTGTTATTGTGTAAACATGGTCACTCAACCCCTACACCCCTCTGATATTTGTTTGTAATGACTGTCTCATCATGCTTAGATTGCTACTTTAAAACGAACCTTTGGTATAAACTAAGTCCCATATGTTTAGACTAATGTAACAACACTAGCTGCTAATTGACATGATTTGCTGAGTTGCATGCCCTAATATGTTGCCATCCCAGTTTTATGATACTTCCCTTGTTTTGCTTAGTACCAATACTGTGCTATGTACCTAGTTTGATTCAACATGTTTTAGCTTATTTTCAAACATGTTCTTTGTTAACTCAATTTAGCATGTTACTGCTGCCTGCACTGAAACGTGTTATGAGCTTTATTAAACTAGTTCTTGCTTGATTCCTATGACGCACTTAAGTGTTTTGTTTGCTGACTCAACTTGGCCATGTCTGTTTAATCAGTTCGTGTTTTCTCAATTTTGGTCTTTCTCTTCTGTCACTCAAACTCTTTGAATCCTACAGCCTAAATTCCGTCCTTTGGCCTTCGTAGTGTGAGCACTGCTCGGGGTTCATTAGAGACCCCTGTGAACTCTGACACACTAGGACTTGGTCCTTAATCCTTTCTTGGAATTGTTTTGGTTAACCACCCTAGTGTGTGAGCACTGCCCTAGGTTCTTGAAGCCCTTGGGAACTCTGACACACTAGAGCCTTGGTTCTATATGCTCAGATCTTGTCCTGTACTCACTGGGTGAATCACTTGGATGCTTGTGTCTATGAACCTATAACTTTGGGACTGTTTGTGAAGTATGAGAATGAAGGCTTGGCCTGGCCAGGTGTATCATTGGGCCTGCTGTAGGCTCCCTATAGTTATACTTGTTCTGTAATTTACTATACTCATTCTGGATCTATAATAACTATTGTAATAACATTCTGGGGTATTAGTAAAATGGGAAAGGGTTCTTATTTTCACGTTCGTACTCACTGGGTAGAAATCCTGCCTATAGGATTATATTGTACTGTTGAAATTATATGCTAGAAATCTTGCCTATCGGATTGTATTGTGCTGTTGAAATTGTATGCTCGAAACTCTGCCTATAGGTTTTATGTATTGTGTTACCAAAATTGTATGCTAGAAATCCTGCCTATAGGATTATACTGTGTTACCAAAATTGTATGCTAGAAATCCTGCCTATAGGATTATACTGTGTTACCGACATTGTATGCTAGAAATCCTGCCTGTAGGTTTTATGTACTGTGTTTTTGAAATCGTGTGCTAGAAATCATGCCTATAGGAATAAAAATCTGTTTAAATGGAAATCATGCCTATAGGGATTTTAAAATTAGTTTAATTATAGAAATCATGCCTATAGGGTGTAAAATCAATTTCAGTTATCGTCCTATTAAGAGTATGTAATCTGTGATATTTATCATCACTAGAAACCATGCCTATAGGACTCAAATAACTAATTCTGAATATGCTTTTGTGATTACCACTGTCAATTACTACGCGAATCACCTAGACAACATTCCTATAGGATTAAACAAATAATTCTGGATATTTTCCTATAGCCTGACATTATTCACAAACGCTTAAAGCACCTAGATACCATGTCAATAGGCTTAGTCATATTGTCCTAAAATCAGTAGGCAAACTTATTTAGGCTTAAAAAATCGCATTAAGAAACTGATTTCATATATGACTGCCTGTTTGTTCGTTCAACATCACATAGATATCCTGCCTATAGGGTTCTGCGATTAATAAATCTGCTAAGGTCAATCAGTTGTGTGCACTTGCTGTTTATATGTGGAGGCTAATTTAGCCCAATACTTGTCTTTATTTGTAAGTCCTAACTATTTTTGTATGTCACTTAGTATTTTTTCAATTTTGAGCAACTTAGGTCGAGTCTAGAACCATCCTAAATAGAGGTCCCAATACCTCCAGGACCATAGGTAAGGGACGGGTAGTGCTTGCATAATACACGAGTTAGAACTGATTAGAACGTTTTAGGTAAAAACTCAAAGATAGTAATCGAGTAGCAGGAGATGATTATCTGTGCCTGCTGAATATGAGTAACACCTCCATCTTAGGGGAGTTACGAAGTATTATTTATGTTGCACGGGGTGATCCTATAGGCTAAAAATTTTTGGACCCCCATCCCTATTAAACAAATTCCTCGCTATTCTTGTTTAGACTAATTCGCATAGTTTAAGTTCGGTCGGGAACCACCGTTGTGGACCTCGAGGGTGCCTAATACCTTCCATTCGAGGTAATTTGAGCCCTTACCTGATATCTTGTGATATAAACTGGTACAATATGAGTTACTAGCAATAGGTTCCCTAACGCACCTTAATCCGTTAGGTGGCGACTCTCTCAATATCTAATTCCTTTCCCTTCTCAAAAAGGAGTTGTCAATGTCGAAACCCAATTTTGTGAGAAAAAGGGGGCGCGACACAACCCACTTCCTAAACGCGACCCAAACCTCCTTAAACCTCAGCCGTTGAACATTTTCAACGGCTCACAACACCCAACCCCCTTTCCTTGTATCCCTTCACCCTAACCCTAATTCCCATTCCCTAAAGACCACCGCCTTTGTATCCTCTCCTCTCCTCTTCACTAAACCCTGGCTGTGTCCCCTAGTCCCTCTCCTAATCCCACTAATAATGGGATTTGACTATTATACTCTTGCCATATTCGAATCCTTTTGGTACTGGTTGTCTGTTTGTGGTGTTACCTAAGTGCTTGCCTAAACATGGAAAGCAATAACTTCTGAAATCGAACCAAAAGGGTTCGAATCTTTGATTCTGAGCATTGTTTCGTCCACATACGTTCAATATCATATTATGTGAGTCCGATTCCATTTAGATTTCTGTTGATTTACACTTTTCTAAAAAAAACTAGGGTTTACCGATTTTCTCTCCTAAATTGATTTCGAACTGATTTGCATGTTTTCTTCCCTTTTTATTGTGTGATTTATTTCGTTTCCTTTTGTGTTCGTTCAATTTTCACCTCTATATAACCCCCCCCCCCCATTTACCCTTTTGAAATCGACATTTTTCTTCACTAAAATTTGGGGTTTTTGCTATCCTCTTGTTCTGTATTCTGTTTTGGCCGGCTGAAAGACAAGGCCACTAAGACCTTGTTACTTAACATGTTCTTGGTGCGAGCATTTCCCGGAATTTATCGAAGCTCTTGAGAACTTTGACGCATTGGGATTCTGGGTTTTTGTGGAAGTTTATTCTTTACTATTATTCATTTAACTGGTGAGTTACTGGACCTTTGCAATTTCATTCCTATGTATCTGCAATTTGCATATGTTTTCACCTCTAAAATTTGTTAGCTTAATGTGTTTTCTGGGTTGATCTTGTGTGCAATTCTGTTTGCTTTACTTCAATTTTAGCTCTCTTTAACCTTTAACTTCATAATGTTGATAGTTTGAAACACGCCTAAACCTTATTCGAGTAAATTAGATTCTGTTCAAGTCCGTCTAGGCTATGTGTTGCAAACTACTGCTGTTTGGGACCTTTGCATTTGTCAGCATCTCTTTGTTGTCTAATTTTGCCTAAGGCTGTCCATGCTGTTATTTGAACATGTTTTAGCTGCATAATTTGTATTCTCTTTAGTTAACTAGTCAATTGTGTTCAAAACATGAATGTTTACATCTACTATATGGCACAAGTCTATTCTGAATTTCTGTGGTGGTATCCTGCCTATGTAGCATGTTTTAATCCTGTGTCAAGACGTTTTTTGTCAACCTTGACTAGGTCTCTATCAATATTCCCTTTATCATGTTTTTGGCTCCCTAAAATCACCAGTAGTTGTAACAATCTGCTTCCCTATCATGTCTAAATGTTGTTCTGTTGCCAGATTAATATGACTATCTTGTACCACTAGGACCTACACTAAGCAAAATTTGGACCTTCTCGTTTACTATGAATCTCTGTATGATACTTTTTACCAATCCTTCCCGTTTACTTGAATTTTTGATAAGTTTGTTCTTAAACCCTAAGGCCTGCTCGATTGTCTGCTCTATATTTGACTATGTCTGTATCCCTCATTTTTTGTCTCTCAACCTTGGTTCACTATCCCTCTGTCACGACCCAAATTCCCAACCCACGGGATCGTGATGGCGCATAACACAATACTTGCTAGGCAAGCCAATGTTAGAAATTTATTTAACCATTTCCTTTAAAAGTTTACTTAAACATAATAGAATAATTCAAAAATAAATACGAAATCTAATACTTCCCAATAAATATCTTCATGAATAGTAATAATAATAAAATAAACAAGCCGAACCTCGAACTAAATATATCTAACCATAAGCCTACCTAGGGTCTGGTGTCAAATTTACGAACTACTAAGAATACTACAAATAATGGGATGAAAGAATATATCTCTGTTCTGAAAGAAATAAAACAACGTCTATAAAGTAAAGAGAAGACTCCAGAAATTTGTGGACGCCATCAGATCTACCTCGTGTCACCGAACGAAAATGTGCAGCTACTAAGATCTCCTAACTCTAGCCGGTACCTGGATCTGCACAAAAGAGTGCATAGTGTAGTATCAGTGCTACCGACCCCATGTACCGAGTTAGTGTCGAGCCTAACCTCGACGAAGTAGTGACGAGGCTATGGTGGGGCTTTAACAATATAACCTGTGTACAATATATATAATAAAACAAGAAATAAATAATAATAATAAACTCGATAACCAGTAACTTGCAATAGTAAATAAAAACAAATCGGATCACTCTTTCAAGATATCAATTATAATCAACTCCTCAAAACTTCCAAGTTTATATTTAAATCACAGTAAGATCAGAGCATGAAAACCTTTTTAATAAAACCGGAGTTTTCCAAATCCTTATTTTTGAAAATCGGTAAAATATAAATATTCACCCTTATTGCTCCTAGTTGCGGCGCGCAACACGCTCCCACCTGTCCACCCTTATTTCTCCTCCCTATATATATATCACCCTTATTTCTCCTGTTGTGGCATGCAACCCGATCACACATGTCCACCCTTATTACTCCTTGTTGCGGCGTGCAACCCGCTCCCAACAGACAATCACATCACTTTATTTATAAAAAGAATTTTCACAATTTAAGTCAAAGACTTTCACAATATTTATGTCTCAACAATTGTAAGCAGTACAAGTTTCACTTTAAATGACAGTAAGAGCAGAATATGAAATAATGACAATAAAACAATGAGTGTTCTAGCCTTTATTTTATAGACAGTAAAACATGAATATTCTCCCTTATTGCTCCTTGTTGCGGCGTGCAACCCGATCCCACCTGTCCACCCTTATTACTCCTTGTTGCGGCGTGCAACCCGCTCCCACCAGACAATCACATCAATTTATTTATAAAAAGGATTTTCACAATTTAAGTCAAAGGCTTTCACAATATTTATGTCTCAACAATTGTAAGCAGTAGCTGCAAAACTCATAAACTTCATCAATTATCATTTCACAATGAAACCAACCAGAAATTATATACATATCGTAACACTAACGTCCAGCTCAAACCTTATGTAACATAACGAAACCAAGAGAGCAACCAACACTTCCAAAATACTTGAAACAATGCTTAACAATAAGTTAACGAATCCAAATAGACATATAAGCATCAACGATCCTAAAACCATTAAGCCCGGAAGCAAATAATTGGAAAAGAGGGAAGGGACCATGTTCAATAGTAATTTAGTGGTGCATAGATACTCGTCACCTCACCTATACACCCGAAGCCCGACTATGCAATTAGTTTCGAAATCCGACCTCAATTTGAGGTCAAAATCCCATTTTTACAAAATTCCCTAATAATACCCAAACCCTCAATTTTTACCATGAAAATTCTTGATTTTGGACTGAAAGTGATGAAAAACATTGGGTAATTGAAAGAGAAGAGTTTAGAATTTATTACCAACACCGTGGGGATGAATTTGTGTGAAGAAAATCGCCTTTAGGTCTTTGTAGTTCGAAAATTGAGGAAAAAATGCTTCTGCCCGTTTTAAAACTGGTTTTTATATGACTGGGCAGGCCTTCATCGCGTTCGCGATGGGCCTGCCGCGTTCGCGATGGGTCAAGCCCATTGGCCTTCGCATTTGCATTGGATGGGCCACGTTCGCGGAGCTTTAACTCCACAGGCCATCGCGTTCGCGACCAGGTGGTCACGTTCGCGTAGAAGAAATGCAACTACCCTCCCCAAGTCTCGTTTACACTATGCGTTCGCGTGGCATGGATGCGTTCGCGAAGCTTTAGCCCACCAGTGCTACACGTTCGCGTCCTGAGCTCCGCGTTCGCATAGAACAAAAATGGCCCCAGTGCACTTTACCCTACGCGTTCGCGAGTGAAACAACGCGAACGCGAAGAACGATTCGACTGAGCACCAGAAACAGTCATGGCAACAAAATTTCTTAAGTGTAAAACATCACGTAGCTAATCCGAAACTCACCCGAGCCCTCGGGCCTCTAAACCAAACATGCACGCAAGTCTAAAAACCTCATACGGATTTTCGCGTGCGATCAAATCATGAAAATAACATTTAAAACTATGGATTTAACCTCAATACTCATCTTTTTTCTAAAGAACACTCAACTTTCACTATTTCCCAACCGGACGTCCGAATCACGTCAAATCAACTCCGATTCGTACCAAATTTCACAGGTAGGATGTAAACATCATAACAAACCTGCATCGAGCTCCGGAACCAAAATACGAGCCCGATACCAATGGTTTAAATCATTAATTCGTTTCTTTATTTCATTAAAATCCAGCAAAACAATTTCTTTCAAAATTTATTTCTAAGGCTAAGGACCTCGGAATTCAGTTCCGGGCATACGCCCAAGTCCCATATTTTACTGCGGACCTCCCGGGATTGTCAGAACACAGATCCGGGTCCGTTTACTAAAAATGTAACCAAGTTTTAAATTCCAAAAATGTCCATTTCCCATATTTTCAAAAAAAAGCTTTCTGGTTGCACGCCCGGATTGCGTACGCAAATCGAGGTAATTAAAATTAGTGTTTTTAAGGCTAATGAGCCTGGAATGGAGTCTTAATTTATATGGTTACACTTTGGGTCATCACAATCTCCACCTCTAAAACAAACGTTCGTCCTCGAACGGACATAGAAAATTACCTGAACTGGCAAACAAGTGGGGATATCTACTCTGCATGTCCGACTCGGACTCCCAAGTAGCTGCCTCAACAGGCTGACCCCTCCACTGCATTCGAACTGAAGGATAACTCTTTGATCTCAACTTACGAACCTGCCGGTCTAGAATGGCTACCTTCTCCTCCTCATTAGTCAAATCCTTGTCCAATTGGTCAGAACTGAAATCTAACACGTGGGATGGGTCACCATGATATTTCCGGAGCATAGACACATAGAATACCGGATGAACTGAGGATAACCCATGAGGCAACGCAAGTCTATAAGCTACCTCCCCCACTCTATCAAGAATCTCAAATGTTCTGATATACCTAGGGCTCGACTTGCCCTTCTTCAGAAATCTCATGACACCCTTCATGGGCGATACCCGAGGTAATACTCTCTCTCCAACCATGAATTCCACATCTTGAACCTTACGATCGGCATAACTCTTTTTCCTTGACTGAGCTGCACGAAGTCGATCCTGTATAATCTTGACCTTATCTAAGGCCTCTTGAACTAAGTCTGTACCCAATAACCGAGCCTCTCCCGGCTCAAACCATCCAACTGGCGATCTACACCGTCTACCATATAATGCATCATAGGGAGCCATCTGAATGCTCGACTGATAACTATTATTGTAGGAAAACTCCGCTAACGGAAATAATTGATCCCAAGAACCTCATAAGTCAATAACACAATAACCCAAACAGCGTCGAACTTCCTCTAAGTCCGTGGGAGTCCAACAACGAAGTCCATAGTGATACGCTCCCACTTACACTCAGGAATCTCTATCTGCTGAAGTAAACCACCGGGTCTTTGATGCTCATATTTTGCCTATTGGCAATTCCAACAACGAGCCACATAAGAAACAATATCCTTTTTCATCCTTCGCCACCAGTAGTGCTGCCGCAGGTCCTGGTACATCTTGGCAGCACCCAGGTGAATAGAATACTTAGAACTGTGAGCTTCTTCAAGAATCAACTCATGAAGGCCATCAACATTAGGCACATATATACGGCCCTGCATCATCAAAACACCATCATCTCCAACTATAACCTTCTTGGCACCACCGTTCCGAACTCTGTCCCTAAGGACCATCAAGTGCGAGTCATCATCCTGCCGATATCTGATATGCTCGAATAAGGAAGACCGAGCAACTGTACAAGCTAGAACTTGGCTGGGCGAAATATCCAACCTCACGAACTGATTGGCCAACGTCTGAATATCTGAAGTTAACGGCCTCTCACCAACTGGAATACTTGCAAGCCTGCCCATACTTACTGCCTTCCTACTCAATGCATCGGCCACCACATTGGCCTTTCCTGGATGATACAATATAGTGACGTCATAATCTTTCAATAACTCTAACCATCTCCTCTATCTCAAATTAAGATCCTTTTGCTTGAACAAGCACTGGAGGCTACGATGATCCGTGTAAACCTCACATGGCACGCCATAAAGATAGTGCCTCCATATTTTCAATTCATGATCAATAGCTGCCAACTCTAAGTCATGGACAGGATAATTCTTCTCATGAATCTTTAACTTCTGAGACGCATATGCTATCACACCAATACCAACGCTGAAATCCAAGCTGGCTTGAGCTTTTGAAAGCTCGCCTCACACTCGTTCAACCATTTAAATGGAACATCCTTTTGGTTCAATATGATCTTACTAGTTGCTCATAATCAATTGCAGAATCATCAAATAACTTTACGTTAACAATAATCTCCTTTCAAATCTTCACAGTACTGACAACGAGATCCGACACATGAAGAACTCATAATTATCTACCTGAATTAATGTGTTTCATTTAACGCCACATGGGTGGGCACCTACCTTGCGGGTTAAAGCTCAATAATTATAACACAAAATTGGCAAATTATGCACGGGTAAATTTTATACAAAAATTTTCAAATAAATCTAACAGGCATGACTCCTATTAGTACTATAGTACAAATTTTAATTTCACAAGAGAGAATTTAAGCACAATAACTTTCATCACAAGGATTTCATCCTTATATAACTTCCACCGCGGTTCGTAGCCCGATTCAAACATATCAAATCATATTAAAATGCGAGGGTCTCGCCCTCAGTTCTGAATCACAAGTAATATGCACATCGTACCAATCTAAACATTTCATTTTCTTCTTTTAAATATTTCCCGTTAAGAAAAATTACAACACGTACTGATAGACATATCTATTTCCATAGAATAACTCAATACAAGTATTCATATAAGTAGATTTCCGGGTTACGAAGCGCACCCATGAGTGGAGTATATTAGGATAACTTTATTAGATACTCATAACCAAATCAAGTTAAGGAAATTTCCACTTTATAATAACTAGAAATTTTAATTGTAATGACACTATCTGATATAGCGACCTCAGCCATACCATAGAAAGTATATCAACATGCTGGGTCTCCACCTCTAGGAGTCTGACCTCCACCTTCGACATTCCGACCCCTTTCCCCTAGCTAGACATGTAAGTTGAGTTGTAACTGCAATGGGGCACGTAGCGTGAATGCGCTGATGAAACATGACTCTACCAAGTCTAGGATAATTTCTACCATTAGCCAAAATAAAGTATCAGCCTGCCCTGCGTCGTACAAAATTTTACGATTATAATTGAATCCTTTAATGAGTCTGAGAAACAAATTCTATCAATAGCATTTGGGAGAACTGATCCAAGTAGTTGATGTTGCAATGGCTGGTCGTTCTCTTCGTAGGCTTGCCACAAACACCGGCGGCCAATTTCTTCTTTTACTATGTTGACTCAACACTGCTGAGCTACCCCATTTATTCATATATTCTTTATTATTCTTTGGGGTAACTCTCATTCCTATTGATGCATAATGATCACAAAAGTATAGCTCTATACAGATAAATCTTGGCACGAACCCTATAGTCTAGAAGCTTGTCAACCACTGTACTCCCTCTGAAGCACCCCAAAAGCCACAATCGTGACTTTCATGCTGAGTAGACCTTCTGTAGATTTAAAGTTGTTTATATAACTCCTCTGGTACTGAGGTATAGGGTTATTAAGGAGACAAACGTACCACAATTCCCAGCTTTATCCCTTGCAAAATCTCAGGCCTTATACATTCTGGGCCAACACCGATGTAACACATGATCCTGAAATCTATTCCTTGACAGTGGACTTCCCCACTTGGCACGAAGTCACAGGTCACAATGTCTGATAATCCACAATGTTAAATTCCACAGCTCATATAAATCAACCCCGTTTCTTTCAACTTATCCCCATGTTCTGCAATACTTCATAGCAGCGGTCAAGAAAATCATGTGGGTCTTCAAAAGATGTACCACTGAAATGGAGTGGAATTAGCTTGATGAACATGTCCAGTCTCCACAAAGCATTGGAAGTCATAGCTGCCCCATCAGCAATCGGGGCTTCCGCAATTGTCTGGATTACCCTAATTGGGTTGGCTGCTGGGGTCTGGATCTGAGGAGTAGTCTGATCAGGAGTGTGGGTAGCAGGAGTTTGGACCCCTCCCCCATCCTGAGATACGGCTGCTGCAACAGGGAGTGCGCCATTCTGGGCTACACTCTCCATAAGGCCCACTAATCGGACCAAAGCATCCTGAAGTACCGGGGTGGCAATGAACCCCTCTAGGACCTAAGTTGGTCCGGCTGGAACGGTCTGAGCTGGAGCCCCCTCATCAATCTCAATGTGGGGCTCCGCATCTGGAGCTGCTGTCTGAGCAGTAGGCTGTGTCCTGACCCTGCCTCGGCCCCTGACGTGGCCTCTGCCTCTGCCCCTAATAGGAGTTGTTGCTGCTAGAAGACCGGATTGTTGGTTAGCAGAAGAGGAAGCACATGTTCTTGCCATTTGCAAGAGAATAGAAGAGTTCAATCAGTATTTTTTTGAGATATCAAGAATCGCACGATAGAGTATGATCACGCTCAACTATGTCTTGTAGAAGACTAAGCGGGCATTGCAAATATAATCCTGGGG
>ML402299.1:22548-44908 GCA_005239525.1 Nicotiana knightiana | reverse complement strand
GTGTGTGTGTGTGTGTGTGTGTGTGCATTACAAATACATATTTACAACACTCCCACAGGAGTCATGCAAACAACAAAGCAGAAAATATAGTCTACTCTCCGGATCAACTCCCCCAAAGGCCCCTCGGACTAGCTCCCACGCCGGCCTTCAAATATCAGCATCTGCTAAAGAAGAAAGGAAAAACTTGGTGTCGATCTCATCCGCCTCGACCTGCTTTATCTCTTCCGAGAGGTCAAAGCCCCTAGCATGTATCTCTTTGAGGGTCTCCCTCTGAGACTTGTATCGGGCGTACTCATTGCCCCTGCTCTCTCTATCGAAAGCCCCTCTCAGCTCGACCCGAGCATCAGAAGCATCTTTCAAATAAACATCCACCTTCCTATCGGTCTTCGCTCAAACTTCTTCAGCTTCAGCCCGAGCGTTCACGAACTCGGACTTCATATTTAGAAGATAAGTCTCGAGCTTGACAATCCTGCTCAACTGAATTAAGTTGTCTTCTCGGGCATTAGAAGTTGTATCTCGAGGGCAGCAACCTTGGCCAAAGCATTCCTTTCACTCGAGGACCGAGCCCCCTACGGTCAGCTATCGACCATCACTGATCGCTCATCAAGAGCTAAAACATAAGGATTTATTTCAAAGTCTAAAATTTTTGACCAATTATCAACAAGCATCACAGTCTATTCCAAAACGGAAAGAAAAGACAAGAATTGACAAAGAATAGAGGCCTTTATATATAGGGAAGGTTCACGGAGGTGTATTTACAAGGCTCATGCCTGGATCCCTTACACAAAAAGGAGAACGAATAAAACCTAATCTACCTTTTTTGAGACCTAGTTTGTTGTTATCGGGGACTTAATCTTTTCCCTCCCCCCTTCCCCGGGGGACTTTTCTTTCGTCAACCCCCTCGGGACTAGAATCCTCACCAGCTCTATTCTCTTCGACTTCGACATCGGCTTCATCGTCGGTAGAGAGGAGGAACTTGGCATTAATTTTGTCTGCCTTAGCATGTTCTATCTCTTCTGAGAGACCAAAGCCCTTATCGTGAATCTCCTCGAGGGTCTCCCTCCGAGATTTGCATCGGGCATGCTCATTACTTCTTCGCTCTCGATTGAATGCCTCCCCCTCAACTCATTCTGAGCATCAGTAGCATCTGCAAGACAGTGCCCATTTCCTTCAGTGTATTTTCCAACGTCTCGCAAATGGATTTCCGGACCAAGAACAGTTTTGGCTACGCTTTTGCCAGTATCACAACAAGGTATGTTGCCTCCTAAATTAGCAAAGCACTCAAGAATTTCAAGTGGAAAGATATTGAAACTCCCAAGGAAATTTTCACCTAAAAAAATATTACATATATGTGAAGTTACTTGTACTCGGACTTAGGGAAACGAAGAATTGGTGAAGATTTCCCAACATCGAGATTTACCTATGACACGAGGGAATATCTTCGAGTTATCTTCTCTCCGCCAAGGAATGGCCCGACCGGCCCTATAGATAGTTATATCTCCTTCATATGGAGGGATCTTGACTTGCGCCGCTTTCTCCCAACGGCAATCAACCTTCACCTTTTCAATATCGATCACCGGAACAACATATCAAGGCGTGGGCCCCCGTCAGTCCGCTATCGATGAAGATTTATCAGTCTCAAAATCAGATAACATTTCATAGGGTCCAAGGAGGCACTCCACAACGTGAGGGGGGACTACCATTTCTCTCTTAGAAGAGTGTGAAGATAAAGGGGTTTTCTCTTTTTTAGGGACCATCTTAAAAGTTTTAACCATGACTGTGTTAAAATTTCAGAATAAGAAGAAAAAAACTGGTGAAGAGATGAAAGAAAAAGCTGCTAAATAGAGGTTAAAAGATGTTGCAAAGGGTTAAGATTTGAAAAGGAAGGATTGGAATATTTATAGATGTTTTTACAAATGCATTGAAGAAGTTTAAATGGCGGCAAGTGGAGGTTCAGGGACCTTTCGAGAATCGTGCTCTGTGCAACCTTTCTGTCACATCAGTTGATGACCTCACGTAACTGACGTCATGATTGAGATATCGAAGGGCCAAGAATCCAAGACCGTTCCTTAACATTTCATTCTAAGAAATGCGGGGACTATCTGTATACGGTCGAAATCGGGGAAGCCCGATTTTTAGGCTCCTGCAGCAATTCGAGCCTCGGCCTCGACCGTACCAAAGCAACATTCGAATTTTAACCCCGAGGTTCACTCCTCGTGGGAAAAAAATTGAATGTCCTCGAACTTGAGGCTGTACAAATTGAATTTTAACATGGAAAGGCGGGAAATTCCCAAGGGGCACGTGGTTAAAGCTGACAAGATACACAAAATAGTACAAGCTCGTACCTTGGCATTAAATGGCTATACCAGCCATATCTCTTTGCATTAATTACACATGGACTATGTTGGGATTCCCCCTCATATATAAAGGGGACCCTTGTCACTTTGTAACATAGATGACATTCAATACAAGAACAAGAACATCCTCTGCTCTCTAATTACAACATTCTCTAAAATTGCTTCATTGATTTATTACTTCTCATTTATTGTGTTCTTGAATTATTCTTCATTTATTACTTATCATTGATCGTAAATACGCCATTCTTAAGGCATTAAACACTGTTATATTTTTATCGACATCCCCTAGTCAAGCTTCTAAAGCTCGACCTCGAGGCCCTTCTGACCACCCTCGAGACCAGTCGCTCCGCTACCCGGTTCGTGCAATTTCGTTCCCTTTTTCTCTCATTTTGTTTTTCTCACTTCACACTCAGCATCTACCACCTAAACAACCGATATTAAAATAGATCACATATTTTTAGAACCACATAATTAAATATAATTTTAATTACCATTTTCGAGGTAAACAACGCAATTGCTTCCAAACGGATGAAAGGAACTTATATTGGGTCGTTTACCTTTCCATAATTCGTAAGGGGTCTTCTTCAGGATGGGTCTTATGAGGCATCGATTGAGAATATGACATGTTGTACTTACTCCTTCTACCCAGAAATTATTTGGCAATGAATATTCTAGTATCATAGTTCTTGCCATATCTTGTAACGTTCTATTTTTTTGTTCAACAACTCCATTATGTTGGGGTCACCTTGGAGCAGAGAAATTGTGAGTGTATCCCTGATCATTGCAGAAATCTTCAAATGCTCTGCTTTCAAATTCTCTTCCATGATCACTTGAGTTATAGTAATAAGATACCCCTTTTCTCTTTCGGCTTTTCTGCAGAAGATCTCAAAAATTTTCAAAGCTTCATCTTTGTGAGATAGAAAAATCACCCAAGTAAAGCGTGAGTTATCATCAACAATAACAAAGGCATATCGTTTTCCTCCTATGCTAGCAATTCTAGTAGGTCCAAATAAGTCCATATGAAACAATTGAAAAGGCTTTGAAGTAGATAACATATCTTTGTTTTTTAAAGAGTTTCTAGTTTGCTTACCAATATGACATGCATCACACATATGATTTCTAGAAAAATTGAGTTTAGGGAAACCAATAACTAAATAATGCTTGAAAAGTTTCTCTATCAGATGCATGATTACATGACCAAGTTTCTTATGCCATAACCATGGATCATCAAATATGGATGTTAAACAAATATGACCATCTATATTTTCAAAACCATCAAGAATATAGACATTTCCATACCTTTTACCTGGGAGGATTACTTTACGTGTCTTATCTTCAATAGCACATCCTGTTTTCTTGAACTTTACTTCATACCCTGAGTCGCGGTAGCTGACTTATACTGAGAAGATTATAGTTAAGTCTGTCAACAAGATAAACCTCAATGATATCACAGTTATTATTAAAAGGAAATGTTCCGGTACCGACTATTTTTCCTTTTGAGTCGTCACCAAATTTGACACTTCCTTCATCTATTTTTGTAACTTTTTTAAACTGGTTTTTGTCACCTGCTATCTGACTGGAACACGCACTATCTATGTACCATTTTCCTTTGCGACGTCCTTCTGTGGTGTTCCTGCACAACATAATTATCACTTCCTTTTCGGTACCAAAGCTTGCTTGGGTCATTGTTGGTTATTATTACTGGACTCAGGATTGTTTTTGGGTTTCCAAATCCATCCTGAGACATTTGATTTTCGAATTCAACAAAAAGAAAATTTATGTCCACTTTTATTACAGTAGTGACACGTAACTCCTAATCCATTTTTGGAATTTTTATTTGTGTTAGTACTAATGGACTCTGTCATGGCTGGTCCTTCTCCAGTTGACTTGTAAGTCGCCTGGTTCGACTTGATAGAACTATGACTCATGGATTTGCACATGCCATTGAGTTTCATTTGCAATTCCTCAAACTCATCTTGAAGTACTTAATTTCCAACTTCACATACGTCAAGCTTGAGTTTCCAGTCTTTTACTTCTTTGTTGAGTCTCTTTAGTTCATTCATCAATTTTTGAGGCTCTTTAGAAGTAAGATCAAGAATATCCTACAATTCATTACATCTTTCACAGTTATAAGATCTTACCTCGCTTGTTTCACCTTGCGCCATGAAAAAATTCTCACTTTCATCTTTGTTTTCGTCATCTGAAATGTCATCATCTGTCTAGCACCCTGAGAGTTTTTTCATGTCGTTTTCTAGAATTTTCATGAAACATAGATTTTCTATCTCTTAGTGTTCTGAACTTTCTTCATCACTCCAACTTCCAAATTATTTGTTCTTGTTAAAACCTCTGGAGACCTTTCTTCTAAGATAAGGACACTCAGCTTGAACATGTCCAAACCTTCCACACTCATAGAATTTGCCATCATTTTTGTGTTGTTCGTTATATTTCCTATTTCGCCTGGATGGTATCCTGCCTCTTCTTGTATTCATGTATCTCCTTATTAAACTATCCATGTTCCTTTATACCATGGCAATTTCATCTTGAAGAGCTTCAGGGTCGTCATCAATGTCATTGTCTGATCTTTCAGTTATAGCCTTGAAAGCCATTGTTTTCTTCTTTTCTTCTTGGTTTGTTTTCTTGAGTGAAGTTTCTCGAAGGATATGAGTTCTCCTCAAAGTTCGTCATATGCTAATTTGTTCAAATCATGTGATTCAAGTGTAATCACTTTTGTCTGCCAAGTAGTGGGTAGACTTCTCAGAATTTTCTAACTTGGTCACCACTTGATTATGATTTCCAAAAAGCTTTCAGATCGCTAATGATTTTGCTAAATCTGGCATTATAAAGCAAATTCCTTGCTTTAGCCTTAACTTGCACAACTGCCATTTTTTCATCATTATATTAATCTATATCTTCAGGATCAGTAGGTGGTTGAGCAACAGCTGATAGAGGATAGTTCCCCTTTTTGATAAATCGCCAGACCTTGACATCATAGAACTTTGCGTATATTTCCATACGTACTTTCCAGTGAGAGAAATGTTGTCCATTGAAATATGGTGGCCTCATTTGCAATGTTCCTTCTTGGAAGAGCGCTCCGATAATAACTTGATTAGCCTTGATCTTTTCTCACAAGTTGTTAACCAAAAGAAAAAATGTGAGTCTTGCTCTTATACCAATTGAAAGTAAAAGAGGGTGGGTGAATTGCTTTTTTTTTTTAAAATTAATTATTATAAGTTGACTAGTTTTCTAATTAGTCGACTAGATGTAATATAGAGATAATAAGATGTGCAGAATTGAAATGCAGAAGTAAAGTGTAGGAATTAAAGACACCGGAGTTTTTATACTGGTTCGGATTCAATGTGAATCCTAGTCCAGTCCCATTGGGTTGCACGGGTGTTCTCTTTTAGTGATTGAGATTCTTGAGTACAACGTGAATGATGTAGTTTACACAAACAACTCAGTTTCTATGTCACTCTTATTTTCTTGACACAATGCCTCACCGGTATTTTTCTCTCTTTCTTCTCTAACCTGTTACACAACAGATCTATTAGAGCTACAATGTTTGTTTGCAGTAGATAAAATAGAAGCTAATTGGTTTGATCAAAGTATATCTGTCTAAGACTTAAGATTGAGTATAAATACTTTGTAGGAAACCGCTGCTGGTGAGGTTTGCCAACCCAAGAGATTTAATCCTTGGAAAGATATTGATTCTTTCCAAGAATAAGGTTAATTCCGTTTATTGCTCCTTGATGTGTGGGCTTTGATAGCTTTCCATCTTTAGGTCTTGATAGCTCCGGATGTGCTCCTTAATTCTGGGTCCTTCCAGTAATAGCTACTGATTGATTTTCTTGTCAGATCTTCAATGCTTCGTTTCCTTTTTAACGCATCCGTCAATATCTGATTAATTATCTTGCCGGATCTTTAATGCTTCTTTTTCCTTTTGAATGCTTCAATCAATCTTTGATTGATTTCTTCCTTCAGCTCGATTTTTTCTCTTTGTGTACTTCGATCTCGGTTGATTTCCTTGAGTCCCTACACCAAAAGCAATTATATTAGTTTTCATCATTAAAACTAAAACCTAACATGAATCAACAATAATGTGTACAAAAATCATAACAGCAACATAAGAGTATGGAGAGTGGACAACAATAAAACATGTTTCATATAACAAACAACTCCAATTAAAGACATATTAATAGCTTAGGTTTAATTCAGTCAATTAAAACACATACGCCCTTGCACACACTCGTCAACTTATGTACACGCCATTTTACATAGCACAGATAATGAAAATTTGAAAAAATCCTACGGAAAAATTTTCTCACACAAAGTTAGTCAATATACATACCTAAGAAAAAGCTAAGTCAATACTCTAAGAATCCCTTCCCCCATGCATCAACCTCTGAGCGGCTCGAATCCAGCCAAAATAGCTTAATAATATCAATAAAAGCCAGCGGAAACAAGCGTAAATGTTAAAGCTAAGATCTTAGTTCAATTATGCGAAGTCAACCCAAAAAGTTAACTACGGGCACACATCCTCGAACCTGACCAAACGCACAAATTATGAACACCCAATCCAATACGAGTCCAAATATATGTGTTTCATCCAACTCCGACCTCAAATTGACCCTCAAATCATCCGTTTTTACTTTAAAAATGTTTTTACTAAAATCTCTAGTTTCATCAGTCAATCGCTAAAATTAAAGTTGGAATTATGAATAATAAACAAATTCGAGTAAAAAATACTTAGCCCAATCCAAAGCACGAAAATCCTCTCAAAAATTGCTCAAATAAGCTCTATAACTTAAAATACGATAAAATAACCAAAACCCTTGAAATGGAGTACTTAAGTGGTCTGCCGAGGTGTACACATCATGATCGCGGAACCTCCTTCGCAATTGTGAAGACCAAACTCAACCCAGCTACTGCCCCTTCTTCGGCCACGCGATAGCGTAGTCGCAAATGTGATGCATAACGCAAATGTGCATGTACGAACGTGCTCTTCCTCCCGCAAACACGAAGGTTAAAAGCCTAACTGACCCCTCCGACCTCCTCTTCTACATGAACGCAAAGCCCAAGGTGCAACCGCAAAATTTACTACTTCCCATGCAACGCGAATGCGACCACACCATCTCCAATGTGGAGAACAAAACTCACTAGCCACTAGAATACCTTCCGCAAACGCGTCTCCCTTGTCACGATCGCGATGAAAAAAACCAGACACCAATATCAGCAGTCCAAATAATCTGAAACCCAACCGAAACACACCCGAGGCCCCCCTCCAATCGCACTAACCAATCATAAAACATCACACGAACCTACCCCGAGGCCTCAAATAATGCCAAACATCAAAACTGTGGATCAGACCTCAATTCAAGCCTAATGAACTAATAAAGTTTAACTTCCAAAACGCATGTCGAACCATATCAAATAAATTCAGAATGAACTCAAATTTTGCATGCAAGTCCCCAATGACACAATGGACCTATACCAACACCTCAAACCTCAATCCAAACCCGATATCAGTAATGTCAACTCTAAGTTAAACCTATCAACCTTTTGAACCTTCAACTTTCCAACCTTCACCAAAAAGAACCAAATCAACCCAGAAACCTCCCAATCCAAATCCGAACATACACCTAAGTCAAAAATTACCACACGAAGCTATTAGAATGATAAAAAATCCATTTCGGAGTAGTCTGCACAAACGTCAAACTCCGATCAACTCTTACAATTTAAGCCATCAATCAAGGGACTAAGTGTCACAAATCAATCCAAAACCTCCCTAAAATCAAATCAACCATCCCCACAAGTCATATAGCCACATGTATACATATGTAAATCATCAAATAGGGGGAACATGGTTAAAATACTCAAAATTATTAGTCGGGTCATTACATTCTGCCCCTATTAAATAAACGTTCATGCTTGAACGAGTATAGGGGCGTACCTGAAGTGCCAAAAAGGTGAGGATCTCGACTCTGCATATCATGCTTGGTCTCTCAACCGGTTTACCTCTCTATCAGACCTTCATCGATACAATGTTCTTCGACCTCTTCTTTCGGATATGCCTGTCTAAAATAGCGACCGACTCCTCAACATAGGTCAAATCCTTGTCCAACTGCACTGAGCTGAAATCTAACACATGTGACATATCATTATAATACTTTCGGAGCATGAAAACATGGAAAGTTGGGTGAACTTGTGATAAGATGGGTGGCAAAGCAAGTCTGTAGGACACCTCACCCACTCTCTCGAGAATTTCAAAAGGACCAATATACCGAGGGATCAACTTGCCCTTCTTCCCGAACCTCATCACACCCATCATGGCAAAAACTTTGAGTAGGACCCTCTCACCCACCAAGAATTCCACCGCTCGAGCCCTCATATCTGCATAACTCTTTTGCCTGGATTGTGTTGTATGAAGCTACACCTAAATCAACTTCACCTTCTCAAAAGTATAACAGACCAAATTAGTGCCCAACAACCTAGCCTCCCTAGGATCAAACCAATGAAAGGGATAATGAAATCGCCTCCCATATAAGGCCTCGTATAGATCTATTTGGTTGCTTGACTGATAGATGTTGTTGTAGGCCAATTCAGCTACAAGTAGAAAGTGATCCCATAAGCCCCTAAAATGAATGAAACATGTGCGTAAAATGTCCTCTAAAATATGAATAGTGCACTCCGACTGTCCAAATGTCTGTGGATGAAATTCCACGCTGCATATCTCTCCCAAAATGCAATGTGAATTTTTTCCCCCGATCGAAGATAATATAAACCGCCACACCATGAAGGTGAACAATCCCATGAAGATAAATCCGACCCAGCTGCTCTGAAGAGTAGGTAGTCATGACTAGAATGAACTGTGCAGACTTGGTCAGTCTGTCCACAATGACCCACACTACATTAAATCTCCTCAGGTTCCGTGGAAGTCCAACTACAAAATCATTGGGGACGCATTCCCTCTTTACTCTGAAATATCAGGACTCTAAAGCAAACCACCCGGTCTCCGATGCTCGTGTATAACCTACTGACAATTAAGACAACAAGCCACATACTCCACAATATCTTTCTAAATTCTTCTCCACCATTAGTGTTCCTTCAAATCAGGGTACATCTTCGCGGTTCCCACATGAATGGTATATCTCAAACTATGGGACTTCTAAGGAATCAACTCCCACGACCCATCAACATTGGCCACAAAAATTCATCCCTGAAATCTCGTTACCCCATCATAACCTATAGTCACCTCCTTGTAATGACCGTTTTGCACTATGACCTTAAGGAAAAGCAAGAGGGGATCATCATAGAGATGCGCCTTGATGCGCTCAAACAAAGAAGACCATGAAACCACGCACCCAAGAACCCAACTAGCATGTAAAACATCCAATGTCATGAACCCGTGGGCTGAAGCCTGAACATCCAAAGCTCACGGTCTCTCCCCAGCCAGAATAAAAGCAAGATTCCCCATGCTCTCAGCCTTCCTACTCAAAGCGTCATCCACCATATTGGCCTTCCCAGGATGATAAAGAATAGTGATATCATAGTCCTTTAGTGTCTCTAACAACTTCTGTTGCCTCAAGTTCAGATCATTTTTTTTGAATAGATGTTGTAGACTCCTATGATCTGTGAACACCTCACATGACACACCGTAAAGATAGTGCCTCCAAATCCTCAATGCATGAACAATGGCTGCCAACTCCAAATCGTGCACTTGGTAGTTCTTCTCATGGGGCTTCAATTGACATGAAAGATAAGCAATTACTCTACCATCCTGCATCAACACACACCCAGTGCCAATCCGTGAAGCATCACAATGGATTGTATAAGAACCCAATGTTGACAGCAAAACCATGACTGGAGTTGTAGTCAAGGCAGTCTTGAGCTTTTGAAAGCTCTCCTCACACTCTTCAGACCACCTGAATGGGGCACCCTTCTGGGTAAATCTACTCAATGCAGCTGTTATAAATGAAAACCCCTCCAGTGTAGAGCACGATCCTCAAGTGTTAATCATGCTCCTCTAGGATGCGAGAATAGACCAGTATATCATCAATAAACACAATCACAAAAGAATCAAGATATGGCTAAAATATGTTGTTCATCAAGTGGATGAAAGATGCTGGGGCGTTGTTCAACCCAAAAGACATCACCAAGAACTCATAGTGACCATAGCGAGTCTTGAAAGCTATTTTTGGAATATATGAATCCGGATCTTTCGACGATGGTACCCTGATCTCAAATAAATCTTCGAGAATACCCTAGAACCTTGAAGCTGATCAAATAAGTGACCAATAGCGGTAGGGAGCACTTGTTCTTCATAGTAACCTTGTTAAGCTGCCCGTAATGAATACACATCCTCATAGGGTTGTCTTTCTTTTTCACAAATGGAACTGCAGCAGCCCAAAACTAAAGCAAGTGCATGACGAGATAACTTAGAAAACCTCATCGCATGCTGGGACACAGTCATAGTCCCTTGGTGCAACTGCTAGAACTTGGTTTGCAATGCATACCTGAGGGTCTATGGAACTCGCTCAAAAAGAGATTAGTGAGTTGGGCCCAAATAACTGGCGCTGCATCAACTACCTTACTCTCCTTATAAGCCTGCCACCATCTATATGCTGGTCCCATCAACTGAAGTGTTGTATGGTCAACCATGAACAACTCCATTATTCCCATTGTGCACAAAATACAGTGACACTGGTCTACAAAACCTTTTGCATCCTCAGAAGTTGCACTATTGAAAGTAGTAGGAAAATACATCTTGAACCTTTCTAACCTCTTCTATTCCTCCTCTGACGCTATTGTTCTGGCCTCAAGCTGAACCGCAATCACGGGCTCCACCAGCATAACACCCAAAGCGTGATCAACATGAGCTCGCTACTCTGGAATACAGGCGGTGGGGGTCTGAGCTCCTCCCCCGGCCTGAGAAGTACTTGATGCAACCCAAATTAATCCTGCCTAAGACAAATTACTAGACATACTCAGAAAATTTGCCAAGTCTCCTGAACGCCAGGGGTAGCAACAAGTTCCTCGGGTGCATGCTGCCTAATCGGAGCTACTGGTGGTTCCTTAGCTACTACTCTAGCAGGTGCTCAAGCTGTAGAACATGCACCACCTCGACCTTTTCATCTACCCAGACCTCTAGCAACATCGGCCTTGCGGGGCAGCATCATCAGTAACTGAAGCTCGTGTCCGCACCCTCTGTGAGTTAATAAAGAGACAAAGGTTCAAACTCTGAAGTCAATAAATCTGAATGATAAGGAATGAAAGAAGTACAATTTCCTAATATTCTTATAGTCTCTTGAAGATAAGTACAAGCCTCTTCGTACCGATCCACAAAACTCTTCTAAACTTGCTTATGACTCGTAGAACCGATGAACCTAGAACTCTAATACTAACTTGTCATAACTCGAAATCTAATCTTATGGGTCGTGATGGAACTTAGTACCAAAGACTAGTTAAGTTATTACAAAATGAAATGAACAGGAAATAACAACTTTGATATCAATTTAAATTGAGAAAAATTACTTAAACCATAGCCAATACATAAATGTGATAGTCATAAATCCTAAAACCCCGATAATACTGAGTTATAAGCTCTATAGAGAATACATAATAAATCTCAAATTACAACACTATTTGGAATTGCATAAACAGTAGTAATGAATTAATAGAAGGTGACTCTGAGGCCTACGAGCAGAAGAACTGATATACCTTGAAGTCTCCGCAGCTCTAGCTCGACTCTCTATGAACAACACGATCCGAGGTACCTGGATCAGCACAAAAACGTGTAGAAACATAGTATGAGTACACCACAATCGGTACCTAGTAAGTATCAAGACTAATCCCGGTGGAGTAGTGATGAGGTTCAAGTCAAGTTACTCACTAGTTAAAATAACTTGTGCATGATAACAACGTAAAACAAGCGACATAAAGCATAATAAAACAAATAATAACCACTCCGATGAATATGTAGCAACAACTCAATGTAGAATAATCCTCCTTTTCCAAAAAAATATCAATGGGAACAAGTCAGGTAATAACATATCAAATACCACCAACAACACATAATGCTCAAGGCAAAGACATTTAATGAAAATAAGAATATGATCAAAACATCAACCCTCAATTCCAACACATGAACAATATCAAGAATCACCCACGATATACCTCATAACAGTCCTCGACAAGCCACCCTTATAATGCCGCATACACATTAACAATAGAATGCCACCCTTATATTGCCGCATACACATAAATAGCCACCCTTGTGTCAGTACATGTACATTAAAAATGGAATGCCACCCTTGAAGTCATCACATGCACATCTCATTCATAAGACAACAATCAACTTGCACACCACGTGCAGAAGTGCCACAATGTCAGAAAATCAAAAATACCGAAGTCACAACGAGATATAGCTCACGGCTCAACAACAATGTATACATAAAATATAACAATAACATAAATGTATGAGGAGTGGACAACATAAAACATTTTTCATATAACAAATAACCCAATGCAAGTCATATTAATAGCCTAAGGTCTAATCATGTCAATTAACACACATACGCACGTGCATTCATTCGTCACGGTATGTACACATCATTTTCCATAACACAAATAATGCAAATTAAACCAAGTCATAAGGGAAAATTATCCGACACAAAGTTAGGCTAGATATTTTCATGTAAATAAGTCAATAGTCGAAGAAGCCCTTCTTGCGTGAATAACCTCCGAAAAGTTCAAATCTAGCCAAACAACTTAATATTATCAGTATAAGTCATAGGAAACAAGCCCAAGCGACAAATCTATGATCTTGGTTTAATTATGCAAAGTTAACCGAAAAAGTCAACCCTAGGACCGCAACTGAAACACGACCAAAATCAAACATTTTGAACCAAAAAGAGTCCAAATATATTATTTCATCCAATTTAGACCTCAAATCGACTCTCAAATCATTAATTTTTACTTTAGAAAAGTTCATAAAAATTCACTATTTCTTCAATTTGATTCATCAATAGGAATCATGAATAATAAAGAAACCTTAGTCAAAAATACTTACCCTAATCAAAAGAGTAAAAATTCTCTCCAAAATCATCCAAATCCGAGCTCTATAACTCAAAATCTTATAAAATAACCAACTCTCAAAATAAAGTTCTTAAGTCGTATGCTAGGAGTACATATCGCGATGATGAGACCTCCTTCACAATCACGAAGACCAATCTCAACCCAGCTATTGCACTTTCTTCATGATATCCCTGTCACGAACGCGATACATAACTCAATTGTGCCTACGCAAACGCGTTCTTCCATCCGCGAACGCGAAGGCTAAAAGTTTGACTAACCCCTTTATACTCCCCTTCTACACGAACGCTAAGTCCATGGAGCAAACGCGAAGGCTACTACTTCTTATGCTACTCAAGTATGACCACACTATCGTGAACGCGGAGAACAAAACTCCCTTTCTACTAGAATACCTTCAACTCCTTTGTTGCGAGTGCGATGAACAAAACCAAACACCAGCATCAGTAAACATAACACGGATCAAAACAAGGGAAAATAATCTGAAATGCACCCGAGGTGCCACAGGACCCCATCCAATCACACCAACCAATCCTAAAACAAAACACATACCTACCCAATGCCTCAAATTACACTAAACATCATCAGAACTACGAATCACGCCTAATGAATTTTCAACTTCCAAAACTCATGTTGTACCATATCAAATCAACTCGAAATGACCTCAAACTTTGCATTCAAGACCTAAATTACACAAAGGACCTATAAATATTCTCGCAAATGTAATCTGAGCCCAATATTAACAAAGTCAACTCTCGGTCTAACTTATCAACCTTCTAGAACTTCAACTTTCTAACTTTCGCTTAATACAACCAAATCATCCTAGGAATCTCTAAATAAAATTTTGGACACACATCTAAGTCCAACATAACCATACAATGATATTATAACCATCAAAACAACATTAGGAAGCCGTCTACATAAAAATCAAACTCCAGTCAACTCTTAAAATTTAAGGCTCCGGCCAAGGGACTAAATGTCTTAAACCAATCCAAAACCTCCCTGAAACCAAACTTACCATCCATGAAAGATACACAAACATGAAAGGTGCAACCCAAAACGCCTACTACACTTTGAACTAGGAATAAAGACAGATACATAAAACTCTCTATGGAATTGCTTCTTCAATCTATTTCATGTAGCTTCACGAGAGCACTCTACAAATCATACATGAATTGCTCACAAAATGCCTAGTTATTTTGCTCCTAACTCTTGCTTTTATCCCCCCTCCACGCACACACACTATATATATATATATATATATATATATATATATATATATATAGCTCGTAACTAAAGAGTTGCTAGAAGTCTATTGCTTTACTCTTCCATGGTGGAAGAACTCTAGTTAAACATCAACCTCTAACTCTTTTCTTATCTTGGATTATGTTCTCTGCAAATAAGGAGCGCTGCTCCTTATCACATATGCAATCTTTTCATTTAGGGTTTATCATAAATAAACCACTTGATTTGTCCTTGCACATGAATGCCTTTTCTTTTTTCCACCTTTGAAAGGCGTACAATATCTATGAATATGGTTTATGCATGTGTTCCTTTGACATATCATCAAACCCGTAATTCTCAAGTCAATAATTTCTCCCTTTTTTGTGCTGACAAACTCTGTGTTTTTCAGAATCATAGAACCTGTTTCAACCTAGCTCAACATTAACACAAAGTTAATACACTTTCTACTTTAAGTCATAAATCACCAAGGACTAGGTCGTTAGGTTATAATCATCACAATCCTAAGCAAAAACACAACCTATATCTTCTCCATTTTGGCATCATCAAAAAGTTACATAATTACGTTAAGTAATCAGATTCTAGCAAATGTTACCCATAGCCATTGGGATTACTGACAATGTAATAATAGATTATGATTTCTCTACCTTTAATATAAGGATATTATCCTTCTAAGAAATATCAACATTAAATATTTTGAGAAAAATATTTTCGTTAATAGATGGCATCCTACCACAAAGCATAAAGAGAAATAAACAGAGAAGAACTATGACTATAAGCAAAAACAGAAAAATCCCACTTGGGGTCTAAAAAATGACTGGATATTGTTGGGATAGGAATACTTCAATATTGGGAAGGACCAAGTTCTTGATTCTTGGCCCGAAATATTTTCAGCATATCTTAGAAAGTTCTATCATTCTTCTCCTTCTCTTTTGTCGACTCGACTTTAAGAGAATCCCTCTCAGCTTCTACTTCAGCAAGACTTCACTACATCCTCTTAATCTCAACATTTTTTTACCTCACTTTCTTATTCCAACGCCCCAACACAGTTGTTCTTGGGAACCCTCTTAGATGAAATAAATTCCTTAGGAGCAGCCGGGACTTGATAGTCACAATCTGTTAATGTCCCAGCCCCAAAGGAATATGCAAGGGCATGCCTCTTGATTCCATAAAGCACCCTATGGATAAGTTATATAATAATTCTTGGCTAATGCTTTCCACTGTATATAAATTTCATAAGGACCCGGTCCATAAAGTTTGCATGTGTCCTCCTTTCTTCTAGGAAGAACCACCTAGTTCACAAACTTAAAGAGCACTTTGTGAAAGGTCTTTATTTCACTCTTCATGCCTTGCATCTCCACTTTTACAACAACTGAACCTTTCTTCTTCCTCAACATCTCGAATAAGTTTCCCTTTAAAAATGGTTCTTTTCTGGAACCTCAAGGTCTTGTCATCAATTTCTCCTTCACTCCTGTCTTCCACCACCTGAGCCCTCTTGCCATTCTTCACAGATCTGTTTTTTTTAGAAACAATCTGGCCCTTATTTTCTTGAGACTTCTTCTGACAAGTATTTCTTTTTTGGCTCTAGGTCCATGTACTTTCATCCTCATCTCCAAGAACCAGGTCCATCTCCTTAGCATGGACCACCTCATTTGGTCACAGACCCTTTTCTTTACTCTCTTAGCAGCTTTCTTGTCACTCTCAACTAAGGATTTAATCAGATCAGCCACACTCTGCCTCTTATGGATCCTTGTAGTTCTTCCTCTTGCGAGATGTTTTGTTACAGGGATAAAAGGAGCAGTTTTTTTCTTAATACCATTTGCACCCTATCTAGAAATAGTTTAATCTTTACTCTTCTTCTCCTCCTCCTCCTCCTCCTCCTCCTCTTCCTTCTTCTTCTTCTTCTTCTTCTTCTTTTTGGGATTGTAATTTTTGAAATCTTTTAATCTTTACTCTTATTCTTCTTCTCCTTCTTCTCCTTCTTCTTCTTCTTCATCTTCTTCTTCTTCTTCTTCTTTTTGGGAATTGTAATTTTTGACAGTTTCTGCAGTAGATCATGAAGAGACTCTAATTTATCATCACCAAGAGAAGGAAATAGTTGATGAACCTCTTCCCTCATCTCAACCCGCCCTCTATCACACTTTTATCACCAAAGCCATCAACTTCTAAGACTATATTTTGTTCTCTTCTGATTATATCCCTACCCTTCTATCCACAATACCCTCATCAATATTTTCTTCACTCTAGACAACAATTGCACAAGTTTTGTCATTCAATCCACAATCTGTGGTTGGATATGATCCAACCACTTATTGGTCTTCCTATCCACTCATATCAGCCTCAACACCCTCGCTCTCCTTTTCCTTTTATTTTTGATTTTTTACCACCAATAACATCCGTACCACCGATATATCCATTTTCAATACCAACCAACGGAAATCGATTGTCAATACTTCCATGTACCGCATACTCAACTGCAGGAGTAGAGATCGCAAAAATTACCTTTTCAATTTTAGATAAAACTGGTTCTTACCCCTTAATCGCAGACTAGAATAATTCCTTAGAATTCTTGGGTTCTTCTGCTTGACTTGCTTTTAGTTGCTTACTTAATTTTTGTGTTTTTTCTTTGCTCGCAGCTATCGTACATACTATCATTATGATGTGATATTTTTTAGGTGTTTGTGTGGCTAACAATTTGGGTAATGGTGGAGATGATTGTTCTTTTTTTTGGGTGAAGAGGGGCTGGTTAATGGTTCAAATGTTTTGGAAATTTAAGAGGTGTTTGCCTTTCTGAATTTCAAAATATTCAAAGAAGAAATTAAGGTTTTGGATCTTTTCTTTCAAATTAGAAGAGAGAGAGAGATTAAATAAAAGAGAGCAGATGGAAGAGTTTGAATGTGGAACAACTTTCTTTTGAAACTACAGTTCTAATCCTATTGGTTGTGTCCGTAAAGGACGTAGGAATCATCCCAATATTTTAGCAATCACGGCGTGTGGAGTTCTAGTTGGTAGGACCTACTTCATTTTTAACTTCCTAGTTCAATGAGTTTGAAATATAGTAGGATATGTTTCTAGAACATGGTTCTTTAGCAGTTATTTCATGTAATGTGTAGAGTACAATACATAATTTATAAGATAGATTAATCAGGTTTATCACTGAGAGTTCTCTTATGTAAGATAGAAGTTTCTAAGAAGTAAGCCTACTAACATTAGACATCATTGACAAAATTTAAAATATGGCATAGAAGTATACTAATAAAAGTATGAAACTGAGAAACATTTAATCTTATTATTTACTAAATTCACATAACCATCTAGTCAATTATTGAAGTAGAACAAGTTTCTTTTTAGTGATCTTAATCATCCCTAATTTTAACAAATTTCTTTCAAAGTGATCCTTACTTAAAGATTTTATGAAGACGTCAGCAATTTATTTATTAGTAGCACAAAACTCCTCAATGAACAAACTTTCTCAAAATTGTTCCTTATGAAATGATGTCTAACATTTATATGTTTTATCCTTTTGTGAGGAATCGTATTCTTTATCATGTTAATTGCACTTGTACTATCATAAAAGATATAAATTCAACCTACATCAATTCTAAAGTTTACTAATTTCTTCTTAATCTACAACAATTGAGCACAACATGAGGCAACAATCACATACTCGGCTTCAGCAGTAGATAAGGCCATAGAATATTGCTTTTTAGTAACCCAAGACACAATACATTATCCAAGAAAGTGTGTCATAACTGAACCACTGTTCCTATCCACAAGGAACCCTAGATAATCAACATCATCATATCCTACTAGATTAAAATTACTACCTTTTGAATAACATAGATAAAGATTAATTGTGCCTTTTAAGTATCTCAAAATCCTTTTTACTTCCTTCAAGTGAGACTCCTTTGGATTAGCCTGAAACATGATACAAAGTCCTACACTAAAAATAATATTAGGTCTACAACCAGTAAGATATATCAATATCCAATCACTCCCTTATAAATTTTCTAATCTATCGATGAATTAGGTTCATCCAGATCTAGATTTGTAGTTGTGGAAATAGGGGTGTCAATTTCTTTGCGATCCTCCATCTTAAACATTTTAAGAAACACTTTTGACATATTTTTGCTAATAAATCATAGTTCCATTCAAAGTTTATTAGATTTTCAAGACTAAAAAAAACCAAGCTCGCCCATCTTATTCATTGCAAATTCAATCCCCATTATCTTAGCAGATTATTTACTTAGTCTATCATTAGGTGTTTCAAAAATTATATCATCACCACATATTTAAACAACCAAAAGATCTTTACCTTTTACCTTCAAAAATAAGGTATTATCAATTTTACCTCTTTCGAAGCCATGTTCAAACAATAATTTAGACAATCTTTCATACCATGATCTTGGAGGTTTCTTAAGCCTATCATGCTCTGGATATTCCTTTCTTTCAAAGTAGAAGATTTCTTGACAAAATATTCTTCCTTTAAGTAGCAATTGAGGAAGGTACTCTTGACATTCATCTGAGAGAGAGTAAATTTCATGTAAGCAACAAAGGCTATAAGGAGTCTAATTGATATCAATCTTGCAACTGGAGCAAAAGTCTCATTATTGATATGCTCTCTTATTGACTATATACTTGAACCACTAGTCTTGCCTTGTTCCTTGTAAATGTTCCTTCTTTATCAAGTTTGTTTCTAAAAACCCTTTAGACCCAATCATTATTCTGTCCTTAGGTCTTGGTACCAAATTTTAAAATTCTCTTCTATGAAACTGATTGAGTTCATCCTACATCGAATTTATCCAATCTACATCTTGCAAAGCCTCAGAAATATTTTTGGGTTCAATAAGTAAAAAGAAAGCATCATAAGCACAAAGATTCTTTAAAGAAGATATGGTTCTAATCCCAGATGTTAGATTTGTAATTATGTTCCAATGAGATGGGAAATTTGATACTTGTAAGGTTTTACAACCAACTGGTGTTCTTTAGATATTCCTTCCTTGTATTGCTCTTGCGGAATAGGTTCAGAGACAGGTTCCTTCGAGGTTTGAGGATCAGTTCACCTCTTATTAGTTTCTATTGTCAAGTTGCCCGGGTAAGAGGACCTGGTCCATCACATGTTCCTTCCTATAATACAGCTTCTAGTTCGACTGCACCTTCAGCATTTGAGTCTTTTTTTGTCCATTCTCTTCGTCCTCTTTTTCCTGCCTCTTAGAGAGAATGTTAGTTTCATCAAAGACAACATGTACATTCTATTTTATGCACATAATTCTCTTATTGTATATTTTATAGGCTTTACTACATGAATAATATCCCAAGAATACTTCGTTATCACTTCTAGTATCAAACTTACGTAGGGCGTTCTTCCATTATTATGAACAAATATGTGACGACCCAAAGGGTCATCACCTATTTTATTACCCATTCCATACTCTCGAGGCCTTAAAAACCTCATTTGTAGTTGTCTCAATTTGCGTGTGCAGTCTGGGCGCGTAGTCGGACAACTTAAATATGAAATTCTGTGGAAAAAATGCTAAGATTTGATATTAAAGTGAATAAATTTGACTTCGGTCAACATTTTGGGTAAACAAACCCGGACCCGTGATTTGACGGTCCCGGAGGGTCCGTAGGAAAATATGGGACTTGGGCGTATGCCCGGAATCTAATTCCGAGGTCCCAAGCCCGAGAAAGTAATTTTTGAGTAAAATTGTTTTCTGAAAATATTTAAGGAAATTGAAAATGAAATCTGATTAGAAAGTGATGGTATCGGGCCCGTATTTTGGTTCCGGGCCCGGTACATGTCATATATATGGTTTAAGCACTTTTTTTGAATTTTGGTTGAAATCGGATTTCGTTTGACTGGTTTCGGACTTAAAATGGAAAATTTGATGTTTTATGAAATTTGTTAGAATTCATGCATTTTTGAGACCTAATTCGATGTATACTATGTTCTTTTGGCGATTTGATCGCACGGATAAGTTCGTAGGATGTTTTGGGAGTTATTTGTGAAATTTGGTATCATTCCTAGTTGTATAGGTCAGTTCGGCACGTTGTTAGCGAAGTTTAGAAACCTTAAAATTCCTAAGTTTGGTTCTTGAGGTTTGGGGGTGTGATTTCGAGTTTTAGCGTTGTTTTGAGTATTCCGAAGGCTGGAGCGAGTCCGTAATATGATTTGGGACTCGTTTTTATATTTGGACTAGGGCTCAGGTGGGCCCAGGTGCCTTCCGGGCACCTAAGGGGGCTAAAAACAAGAAAACAAGGCTGCTGGTGCACCTGCTCTGGTGTGACCGCAGGTGCGGTCCCAGGCATCGCATGTGCCATCACCAGTGGCCTGGCTAGGCATCGCAGGTGCGGAACATTTCTCGCAAGTGCGATCCCAGACCCCCTAGCCCAATTTCGCAGGTGCGAGATTCTTCTCGCAAGTGCGAGACCGCAGGTGCGGTCCCCAGAGCCGCAGGTGCGATTTCACTGTTCAGGCAATGAGTTTTAAAAACGGGTTTTAAACCCATTTTTCTCATTTTCCATCTTCTTCCTTAGGCGATTTCCTATATTTTTAAGAGCTATCGACCAGGTCTCATAAGGTAAGTGAATTCCACCTGGAAATTTGTTTCATGCATGCATCGTAGCCTAATTAACTGCATAAACTAGTGCAAAAATTCAAGAAATTGGGTAGTAACCTAGAACTTGCGATCACTTTAGAATTTTCTTTGAATTGGCATTGAAATCAAGTAAAAATCGTATATTTATGATCCTTAGGCTATGGGTGAGTATTCCCTTCGAGAATTTCAAGAATTCGAGCGAGCGGCCCGGGGTCGAATTTTGATAATTTTGGAAAAATTCTAGGAAATGGATAATTAGGCCATGCAATTGAATCATTGAATATTGATATACTTGAGTTGATTATGTCTAGATAATATCATTCATGAGTCGAATTCTAAAGGAAAGACGATGTTAGAGGGTTGATTGCTATACTTTGGACCCGAGGTAAGTGTTTGGTCTAATCTTAGCTTGAGGGAATAGGAGTTGAGTATTATTTGCTATTTGCTAATTTTCAAATACGATGTATAGGCATGGTGACGAGTATCTATACATTGGTATCTAGCATGACCGTGAGTCCCTATATTGTGAATATTCTGACATTGTCGTAATTTCTATGCCTTATTGAGGATTTCTATACGTTGTAAAGGGCATGTGAAGGGAATTGTAATCTTTAAACATCTTTGGAGCATTGGCTCAAATTAATATATGAGATAATTACATCTTTGGGGCATTGGCTCAAATTGTAAAACGAATAATGAAGAGATATGAGATAATTACATCTTCGGGGCATTTGCTCAAATTGTAAAACGAGTAATGAAGAGATATGACATCTTTGGAGCATTGGCTCAAATTGTAAAACGAATAATGAAGAGATATGAGATAATTTCATCCTTGGAGCATTGGCTCAAATTGTGAAACGAATGATGAAGGAATATGAGATAATTACATCCTTTGGAGCATTGGCTCGAGCAATAGATTAAATTATGGAAATGAAAGTGAAAGAAAGAGAAAGAGTTATTGAAATGTACCCTTGTCGGGTCATCGTTGTATAGTTCCCTTGCCGGGATTTAATTGTTTAATTGATGTTCCCTTGCCGGGATTTAATTGTTTAATTGATGTTCCCTTGCCGGGATTTA
>ML402299.1:0-22433 GCA_005239525.1 Nicotiana knightiana | reverse complement strand
GTGCCATGTTTATATTTATTATGCACGAGGGGACATTCCGTGCCATGTTTATATTTATTATGCACGAGGGGACATTCCATGCCATGTTTATATTTATTATGCACGAGGGGACATTCTCTGCCATGTTTATATTTATTATGCACGAGTGGAGATTCTGTGCCATGCTTATATTGATTATGCACGAGGGGACATTCCGTGCCATGTTTTATATTATTATTATGCACGAGAGGACATTCTGTGCCGCATCTTTCACTGTTTAATCTGTGTTTTCATTTCCCGTTATTATTTTCAGATATTTCAAACTGTTGTTTTCGTTTCTGTCATTTCAGTATTTGCTATCTCTTACCCCCAGCATGTTCTCCTCGTAATTGTATTCTTGTTTTGTTTCTGCTATACTATTGAACCGCACAGGTACACTTTTNAGATTATGCAGCCGGACCCGGAGGACATCATTAGTGGGAGCGTCTTCCAGCTTATCATAGAGGCTTCAAGGTATACCCGCTGGCGTTCGTGGGCCTTGGCGTCTCTTCCATCCTTTTGTCTTCACTTCTGTCTTGTTTTTCCCTAGTTTCAGAGACAGCTACGTATTCTCTTTTCAGACTCGTATTTGGCACCCTTATAGACAGTTCGTGAGTTTGTGACTCCAGGTTTTGGGAAAATTTACGCGTTGTTGTATTATGTTGTCCTTATTTAGCTTGAAACCATATTTATTTCCGCTATTAAATTGTGAATCATTAAGTTTATCCTATTAAATTGATGTTAATATGCTAGTTTATCTATATACATTGGCTTGTCTAGCGGGTTCAAGTTAGACGCCATCACGGCTCGATGGTGGGATTTCGGGGCGTGACAAAAGCATTTACAACCAAATTCCCTATGATATAGCATGCAGTATTTAAAGCTTCTAACCAAAAGTTATGAGGCAAACAACTAGGAATTAATATGGTTCTTGCCATTTTTCCTAAAGTACTATTTTTTCTTTCAACTACTTCACTTTGTTGTGGAGTTGTAGGGGTAGAAAATTTATGTTGTATACCATGCTGATTACAAAATTCAGGAAACTTAGCAGTCTCAAAATCAGTACCATGATCAGACATAATACATACAAGTTGACTACCGAGTTATTTTTGAGTTTTTGTAACTAATGAAATGAACATATCAAATTTTCCATCTTTAGATGTTAAAAACACAGTCTAAGTAAATCAAGAGTAGTCATCAATGAACATCAAAACATATCTCTTACTATCTCTGGTCATTGTTCTATTTGGTTCACACATATCCATATGGACCATCTTTATCTACCCGGTAGCACTTACCACTATCTTACTTTTGAGGAAGATTTACTTGTTTCCTCCTTGCACATGCCTCACAAACTTTATCTTCCTTAAACTTGATATTAGGTAACCCTCTCACCAAGTCCTTGGAAACTAATTTGTTACGTTGAATTAGGTTAGCATGCCCAGGCCTCTTATGCCAAAGGAGGCGATCACTATCCATGACACTTAAGCTAGTAAGGTCATTATCTGTCAATATGGAAAGATCCACCACATATATATATTTTCTTACACTCTTTCATTGAAAAGCTATCTTTTCAGTAGTAAGGTTAGTGACAAAATATTAATTAAATTTGAAGGCTACCGTGTTTCCTCTATTACATAGTTGTCAGATGCTTAGCAAGCTATGTTTCAGTCCATCTACCAAATAAATATTTTCAACAGAGTGATGAGATTTACCTACCTTCCCAACTCCAACTCCAATGATATTATCTTTATTTCCATTCCTAAAGGAAACATTGCCTCCCTTATATACCACAAGTGAAATGAATGTTTTTTTATTCCATGTCATGTATTCTGAGCAATTAGTGTCCATTAACCATATTTGGCTGTCCTCTTTCACTTGGACCTGCAAAAAAATTACATGTTTGTTTTAGAAACCCAAACTAGTTTTGGACCCTTTCTATTAGCAAATATATAAACTAAAATCTGTTTTGTTCAACTTCGCAGTCTTCTCTTCATATAATAAAGTTTGTGTTCCTTAGTGTGACGACATGATAGGTCATTTTGTGTACTAGCCCTTATTTTCGTATCCTGAGACCACTATTAAATTTATTTGATGTTTCTTGATTTGCGTGCGCAATCTGTGTTGTTTTTAAAAAAGGTTTTACATAAAAAATTTGAAGTAAAAGTGATTTCTAGCTTAAAATAGTATTTGAGTTGACTACGGTTAATATTTTGGGTAAACCACCCCGAATCGGTGTTTTGATTATTTTGGTAGCTTCGTATTATGATTTTGGACTATGGCGTATGCCTAGAGTTTAATTTGGAGGTCCCTAAGTTGATTTGGCTTGTTTTGCCGAAAGTTAACAATTTGAATGTTTTGAATTTCCTAGATTTGACCATAGGTTGACTTTATGGTTATCATATCCAGATTTTTATTTTTGGAATTGGAATACATCTATTTTTTCATTTAAAATTTGTCTGTAAAATTTGGTGCAATTTGGTGTTGGATTGATAGGATTCGGACGCTTGGTTGTGATCCAAGAGGTTCTTGAGTTTTCTCTTGAATTCTATACGTTTTGATGTTTGATTTGTAGTTATAGATGTTATCTTGGTATTTTAATTGCACGAGCGAGTTTGTATGATATTTTTTGAATTATGTGCATGTTTGGTTTGGAGTCCGAGGGGCTCGGGTGAGTATGAAGAGTGTATCGGATGAGTGTTGGATGAATTGCAATAACTAGTGTCCTTTTAATTCTGGTGTTGATCTGCATATCTTGTATTTGTGAGGTCTGACTCGCAAATGCGAGCCTCACTTCTGCGAACATGAGTTCGCATTTGCGAGTAGGGGCATGTGCTGGGTGGTTCACATTTGTGAATTGGTTAGGGCCGCTTTTGCGAGCATCTCAGACACATCTGTGAAGCTTTGGGTGAATTTGCGGTGGGGGAAACTATGCATTTGCAATCAATTTTTCGCAATTGCAACTTCTGGGCTTTTGATGCATAGTTCACATTTGTGACCTGTGTTTCACAATTGTGGACAAGAGTTTGTAATCGCGACATCCGCAGCTTGGTAAAAACAGGAAAAATTAGGATTGTGCTCATTTTACACCATTTCTATAGCCTAAACACACTAGAGGCAATTTTCAAGAGTTTTTTCTTCCCAAAAACATTGGTAAGAAAATTTAATCTATTTCCTTTCAATTACCTACTACTTTTCATGCGTTGTGAACCTCAAATCTAGGATTTTCATGGTAGAAATTAGGGGTTTGGGTAGAAATTGGAGATTTCTTAAAAATTAAGATTTAGACCTCAAATTGAGGTCATGTTTAAACGAATAACATAACAAGGCTCGGGGGTGAATGGGTAATTGGATTTTGGTCTAAATCTTAATTTTTGAGCAAGTGGGCCTGGGGTTGACTTTTGTTGGCTTATTCCAAATTCACTAAAGGTTGAATCCTTTTCACTCATGGAAAGTTTATAAAGGTTATTTTTGTAACGATTTAGCCAGTCGTTTTGAGAGTTGTAGCTACGTTCCCCCATTTACTGCTCATTTTGTGCTTTATAACTGTTATGTGACTTGCAAGGGTAGTCGATTCGGGTCCGAAGAGATTTCGAAATGAATTGAGACCCTTAGTTTCAAAGTTGGAAGTTTAAGTTCAAAAGATTGACCGGGTGTTGACTTTTGAGTAAACGACTCAAGAATAGAGTTTTGATAGTTCCTTTAGCTCTGTTGGGTGATTCCGGACGTAGGAGCATGTCCGGATAGTGATTTGGAGGTCCTTAGTTGAATAAGGCTTGAAACGGCGAAAATTAAAAATTTGAAAGTTTGACCGAGAGTGGACTTTGTGGTTACTGGTGAGCGCAAAACACACACTTAAATATTCTTGTTAGTCGAATGTAGTATAATATAATATCGTATCCACAGGGATTGGAGTTACACGGTATTTTGGTACTTTATAGCTTGACTACTATCCAAGATAATCAACAGTTGAGAATTATGTGATTATAAACTAAAATTAACTAAGAATTTAAATCTAATTGACTAATGACAATCACACAAAAGTAAGCGAGGAAGATATCAATGGGACAAAAATAGGAGTTGATTGGATAGGGGCAAGATAATTGTCAGGGATTTAACTCTATTTAATTCATTCTAACGTTCAAGTGAGTCTCTCGAATTCACTCAATTGTTAGTTCATACGTTTAGTAGAAATTCCTCTCTCGATTAAGTCTCAACCTCACAATATGAACTAAGTAAAGCTCGGTGAAGATATGCACGAGTTCGTATTAGATTGGTCTTTTAGAAGAACCTCTTTTGATTATCATCCTAACTAGGTTTAATCAACAATTTAACTAGCCTCTTTCGATTTTTAAGTAGAATTAATGAATTCAACCAACAAGATAGTGCAAAAATATCACAAGTTATGCCTCTCTTTAATACATGAATTTGTGAATATAGATTCGCCGATTAAAACACCCAAAACGATTAAATTCATAAAAATTAAAGTTAATAACCACAAATAAATATCACTACACAATATCCATCAATACCTAAAGCTAACTACTCCATGGATATGGAGTAATTCATCACAAATATGTTTAAGTTAAATAAAAACATAAAACGATCAAACTCTTGTCTTGAGTGAGAATTGAATGATGAAATCATTGTGCCTCTTCTCCTCCAACTCCTCCTTAACCTTCTTATGTCTTAATAGTTTATCTTGTATCTAATTTATTTGATATCCTTTCTGGTACTTTTAAAATTTAAGTTATATACAATCGTCCAGTATAAAGATTTTTTTATATTATTATGCCACTCAATGGATATCTACACTTAAATCTACTTAAAATATGAGATACGTTTAGAGTGGGATTGAGAAAATACTTAGTTAGCCAATACCAACTTCATTCTTGTAATTGATCTCTTGCCTTTATCTTTATTTTTGTAGAAAAGTATGGAGTCTCAAGGAGAACAAAATTCAATGTGTTCTGTTGAAATAGACACTATAACAATCAGTGGCAACTGTGTGCATCACAGCTTAGTGGGTGATGAAGGTGTAGGTTGACAGTGGTGCACGTTAGCAACATTCAGTTAGTTAGTTAGTTAAGCAAGATTAGTAGTTTAAGTGTTAAGTTAATTAACTAAAAATGTGTAGTATATATAGATTGAGATTGTAATAGTTGTATAGTTTTTGCTAATGAAGTTGAGTGTATTTCCTCTCAAACCGACTCTTCTTTATTCTTCTTCCTCTTCTTTGATATTTCCTAAGAACTCCATTATCGCGCGACAATGGCGTAATTCATCATGGTATCAGAGATTGAGTAGATCTATTGGAGCTCAATTCAATTCTCATTTTGCGAAGATTGGAGAGATAAGTTTTCTGTTTTGAGTTGAAGGAAGTTTTTTTTTAGAAGCTTTGCAGCTCAACAATGGCGACACTGGATATTGACAATCCCAGGCATCCTCTTTTTTTACAATCGTCAGATAGTCCTAGTAATGTGACCATTTCGATTCAGCTCAAAGGAACTGAGAATTATTCAGTTTGGAGCAAAGCGATGATGATTGCACTGCGAGCAAAGCGGAAGCTAGGTTTCATTGACGGAACTTGTACAAAATGTCAATTCACTGAGGATTTGGGAGAGGACTGGGAACGAGTTAATGCAACAGTTCTAACCTGGATAATGAACACTGTTTCGCCAGAATTGCTTACTGGCATTGTTTATGCTGATAATGCTCATGAAGTTTGGGTAGATTTGGAGGATCGCTTCAACAAAGTTAACGGATCTAGAGTCTACAATCTTCAACGAGAAATAACCACAATTTCTCAAGGTACTTCATGTATTTCTGTTTATCATTCTAGATTGAAATCTCTTATGGGATGAGTATGGATCCCTAATTCCATCCTTACCCGTTACTGTTGGAACAAAGGATTTTATAGAACACCTAGATCAACAAAGACTACTTCAATTCCTAATGGGACTAAATGAGTCATATAGTGCCATTAGAAGTTAGATCTTATTGCAATCCCCATCACCTANTCCAGCAAAATTTAAGAGGTTTGGTAATCTGTACTGTGAATATTGTCGTCAGAAGGGTCACACCAAAGATACCTGTTACAAACTCCATGGATATCCATCTGGTTTCAAAGGAAAAAGAAATCAACAATACAGACAGGTCAATGCAGTGGTAAAGGATGATAATCATGAACAGGAGAATGTTAAGCACTGGGCTAAGGCTGAAGGACATCAAAGAATGGCTAATCTCTCCAATTTCTTCACTGAGGAGCAGTATCGCCAGATAATGAGGTTACTGAACAAGGAGAATTCAGAAGACTGCTGCAAGGTTAACATGGCAGGTAAAGATGTTTCACAATTTTTTGAAAATTGCCAGGATCCTTGGATTATAGATACTGGAGCAACTAATCATATGACTTCAAATCACAATATGCTGCATAATGTGATTAATTTGCCTAAACAGAAGAGAGGTAATGTACATCTTCCAAATGGTAAGTCTGTTCCAGTTACATATCAAGGTAGTTACAATCTTACAGAAGATGATACAATCCATGATGTGCTATGTGTGCTTGAGTTTAAGTATAACTTGTTGTCAGTTTCAAAGTTAACAAGGGAACTACAATGCTCAGTGAACTTTTTTCCAACATTCTGTGTATTCCAGGACCCGTACACTGGGAGGGTGAAGGGGATTGGTAAGGAGAAGGGTGGCCTTTATCTCTTGATCCCAAGGAAGATAGACAGAAATAAGGAAGAACAAAGAGTTAGAAGTTGCCTTGCTGCAGAGATAAAGACTGATATACACACATGGCACAGAAGACTTGGACATATACCTGCACTGGTTATGAAGAAACTGGACATCTTGAAGAATAAAGAGATATCGAGCTGTAGTTTTGAAAAATGTACTGTTTGTCCATTAGCTAGACAAACAAGACAGCCTTTTACTCCCAGTAACAATAGGGCAGCAGAAATTTTCCAACTGATACATGTGGACATTTGGGACCATATAGAGTTCCTACATATAATGGAAACAAATATTTTCTAACACTTGTGGATGACCATTCAAAGATGATTTGGTTTTTTTTTATGAAATTGAAAAGTGATACAATTGTCTTGTTGAAATCTTTCTTCAAATTGGTGCATGTACAGTTTAGGAAACACATTAAAAAGTTAAGATCTGATAATGGTGCAGAATTCTTTAGCACAGAATGTAAAGAGTTCCTAGCTAATTGTGGGGTTGTTTATCAAAGTAGTTTCCCACACACCCCACAACAAAATGGAGTGGTGGAAAGGAGACATAGGCATATATTAGAAGTTGCAAGGGCCCTAAGGTTTCAAGGGAGTATTCCATTGCATTTTTGGGGAGACTGTGTGCTTACAGCAGTCTATCTCATAAACAGAATGCCATCCTCAGTCCTAGGAGGAAAATCTCCATATGAAATCCTCCATAAAGCCAAACCAAGTCTGTTACATTTAAGAACAATAGGCTGTTTATGTTATGCTACAGTTACTAACTAAAGGACTTGGCAGCGTGCAGCATTATCATCTACTATCCAAGCTAGGTGTTTTGAATGTGTTTACACCACCTAGCTTGAAGGGGGTGTTGAAATAGACACTATAACAGTCAGTGGCAACTGTGTGCATCACAGCTTAGTGGGTGATGAAGGTGTAGGTTGACAGTGGTGCACGTTAGCAACATTCAGTTAGTTAGTTAGTTAAGCAAGATTAGTAGTTTAAGTGTTAAGTTAATTAGCTAAAAATGTGTAGTATATATAGATTGGGATTGTAATAGTTGTATAGTTTTTGCTAATGCAGTTGAGTGCATTTCCTCTCAAACCGACTCTTCTTTCTTCTTCTTCCTCTTCTTCGATATTTCCTAAGAACTCCATTATCGCGCGACAATAGCGCAATTCATCATGTTCATCTTCAAGTACAATTCCTATTGAGGGTTTCATGTGCGGCGATGCTTGATGAAGAAGAAGATCCAGATGTTTCAGTTGCTTGATAACTGAAGGAAGTCGAAGATGCATTATTTCTGATGAAGAAGATCCCAATGTTTGAGTTTTTGCTTTGTTGTGACAGACTAATAGATATCTAAAAATGGTTTTTCTTAAGAGTGTTGATGCTATTGAATATCTTTGCCAAATCTTCTGTTTTACTTCAATTTACATGTATGTATGAATTATGATGTTGCTTCAGAAAACTGTAAAGAATCAGAAGATGATCTTAGATATGTTGAAATTGACCCTACTGGTCGTTATGGACGTGTAAGTACTTTTTATCCTTTGTTTTTTCTCTTAAAGATTCTATCTTTTTACTTTATTATTGCATGTTATGAGATTTAAAATGGTTTTGTGACAGTATTTGGTTGATCAATTATGCATGTACAATTCTTGTTGTAAATTATTGTAAGTTGAGTCAATTAGTTTTTGCTGTTTAGTTGCATGTTCATAAGCCTTAAAATGCTTTTGATGATAGTAATTTGGTTTTTCATCTGTTTTCTAGCCGAGGGTTTAACGAAAATAATTTTTTTGCCCTTTCGGGGTAGGGGTAAGGTCTGCGTATACATTATTCTCCGCAGACTCCACTTGTGAGAACTTATTGAGTTTGTTGTTATTATTGTTGTTGTTGTAATTTGGTTTATCAATTTTGCATTTACAATTCTTGATTTATTGAGTTCCATAAATGGGAACAAACAAAGTTACTAATTTTGTAGTAAATTTGTGTGAGTAGAGTCAATTATGTGTTATTCTTGATTATGTTTGATGTTTGGGTTTTAATGCATGGGCGGACAGTTCGAGGAAGTTTTGGGAAATGGGGTAATGAAAATAGTGTATAGAGCAATTGATGAGTTGCTTTCTTACTAGTTGCAATCACTTGAGAATTATTTATTGCATATCTGGTTAACATCAATTTAGAATAAAATTTTCAAATGGCTGGGTTGAGTCCAAGTAAAAAATGGTTAAAATAGAATGGTCTCATGATGTAAATAAACTGCTAAGAATGGATTTAAGAAATTACAAAATGTTATCAAAAGATACCAAATTAAAAAGAAAAAAATGCGGGACGGGGCGGTTAAAAACAGTAAAATTTTATTTTGCGGGGCGGGACGGGGTGGGTTGGAGTCTTTACGAGTGTGCGCGGATTTGCCCCCAACTGCACCGTTTGCCATCCCAACCCATTTTAGAGAATAAAATACTCTTAACAAAGCCGACTCCATTTTCTATGTTTATTTAGACATATAATTTTATATAGCACAATCAGACTTGACAAAATGAGGAATAAAATAAAAACATTTTTCTTTAAGAATAGTAATATTTTACATCATAAGAGGTAGGGTAAAGGCATTCATATTTGTGTTCGTCCTGCAATTTCGAATTTGTACTTTGTATCCTCGAAGCTTTAAGTGCCTTCACTTAGTCCGCGTTTACAGTTTTCACTTCTTTGGACAAAACAAACTTTTAAGAATGTCTGGGGACCCCGGGCGTTTGGGCTCTAACACACCCCTAAAGCCAGAGAAGGCCTGGCGTTAGGGCCCTAACGCCCCCCTAACGCCAGGGGGTACCAGGATTTATGGGGCAAACTCCCCCCTAACGCCAGGGGGTGCCAGGCTTTAGGGGGCAAACGCCCGGCTATCGCCCGGGCATCTCCTTTTGCGTATTTTCGACGTATTTGCATCCCTTTAGCTCCGTTGCCATCTCCAATTCACCTACACATAAAATAAACTCCATTAAGCACATAACAAGTGTATTTTATCATTAAAGCACCTCAAATGTCAGGTATATCACATGCTAGACTATGCAATTTAGTATCGCATCAGTTAACATGGCAGGTAAAGATGTTTCACAATTTTTTGAAAATTTCCAGGATCCTTGGATTATAGATACTGGAGCAACGAATCATATGACTTCAAATCACAATATGCTGCATAATGTGATTAATTTGCCTAAATAGAAGAGAGGTAATGTATATCTTCCAAATGATAAGTCTGTTCCAGTTACATATCAAGGTAGTTACAATCTTACAGAAGATGATGCAATCCATGATGTGCTATGTGTGCTTGAGTTTAAGTATAACTTGTTGTCAGTTTCAAAGTTAACAAGGGAACTACAATGCTCAGTGAAATTTTTTCCAACATTCTGTGTATTCCAGGACCTGTACACTGGGAGGGTGAAGGGGATTGGTAAGGAGAAGGGTGGCCTTTATCTCTTGATCCCAAGGAAGATAGACAGAAATAAGGAAGAACAAAGAGTTAGAAGTTGCCTTGCTGCAGAGATAAAGACTGATATACACACATGGCACAGAAGACTTGGACATATACCTGCACTGGTTATGAAGAAACTGGACATCTTGAAGAATAAAGAGATATCGAGCTGTAGTTTTGAAAAATGTACTGTTTGTCCATTAGCTAGACAAACAAGACAGCCTTTTACTCCCAGTAACAATAGGGCAGCAGAAATTTTCCAACTGATACATGTGGACATTTGGGGACCATATAGAGTTCCTACATATAATGGAAACAAATATTTTCTAACACTTGTGGATGATCATTCAAAGATGATTTGGTTTTTTTTGATGAAATTGAAAAGTGATACAATTGTCTTGTTGAAATCTTTCTTCAAATTGGTGCATGTACAGTTTAGGAAACACATTAAAAAGTTAAGATCTGATAATGGTGCAGAATTCTTTAGCACAGAATGTAAAGAGTTCCTAGCTAATTGTGGGGGTGTTCATCAAAGTAGTTGCCCACACACCCCACGACAAAATGGAGTGGTGGAAAGGAGACATAGGCATATATTAGAAGTTGCAAGGGCCCTAATGTTTCAAGGGAGTATTCCATTGCAGTTTTGGGGAGGCTGTGTGCTTACAGCAGTCTATCTCATAAACAGAATGCCATCCTCAGTCCTAGGAGGAAAATCTCCATATGAAATCTTCCATAAAGCCAAACCAAGTCTGATACATTTAAGAACAGTAGGTTGTTTATGTTATGCTACAGTTACTAACTAAAGGACTTGGCAGCGTGCAGCATTATAATCTACTATCCAAGATAGGTGTTTTGTATGTGTTTACACCACCTAGCTTGAAGGGGGTGTTGAAATAGACACTATAACAGTCAGTGGCAACTGTGTGCATCACAGCTTAGTGGGTGATGAAGGTGTAGGTTGACAGTGGTGCACGTTAGCAACATTCAGTTAGTTAGTTAGTTAAGCAAGATTAGTAGTTTAAGTGTTAAGTTAATTAGCTAAAAATGTGTAGTATATATAGATTGAGATTGTAATAGTTGTATAGTTTTTGCTAATGCAGTTGAGTGCATTTCCTCTCAAACCGATTCTTCTTTCTTCTTCTTCCTCTTCTTCGATATTTCCTAAGAACTCCATTATCGCGCGACAATAGCGTAATTCATCATGTTCATCTTCAAGTACAATTCCTATTGAGGGTTTCATGTGCGACGATGCTTGATGAAGAAGAAGATCCAGATGTTTCAGTTGCTTGATAATTGAAGGAAGTCGAAGATGCATTATTTCTGATGAAGAAGATCCCAATGTTTCAGTTTTTGCTTTGTTGTGACAGACTAATAGATATCTAAAAATGGTTTTTCTTAAGAGTGTTGATGCTATTGAATATCTTTGCCAAATCTTCTGTTTTACTTCAATTTACATGTATGTATGAATTATGATGTTGCTTCAGAAAACTGTAAAGAATCAGAAGATGATCTTAGATATGTTGAAATTGACCCTACTGGTCGTTATGGACGTGTAAGTACTTTTTATCCTTTGTTTTTTCTCTTAAAGATTCTACCCTTTTACTTTATTATTGCATGTTATGAGATTTAAAATGGTTTTGTGACAGTATTTGGTTGATCAATTATGCATGTACAATTCTTGTTGTAAATTATTGTAAGTTGAGTCAATTAGTTTTTGCTGTTTAGTTGCATGTTCATAAGCCTTAAAATGCTTTTGATGATAGTAATTTAGTTTTTTATCTGTTATCTAGCCGAGGGTTTAACGAAAATAGTCTTTTTGCCCTCTCGAGGTAGGGGTGGTTTGCATATACATTATTCTCCGCAAACTCCACTTGTGAGAACTTATTGAGTTTGTTGTTATTATTGTTGTTGTTGTAATTTGGTTTATCAATTTTGTATTTACAATTCTTGATTTATTGAGTTCCATAAATGGGAACAAACAAAGTTACTAATTTTGTAGTAAATTTGTGTGAGTAGAGCCAATTATGTGTTATTCTTGATTATGTTTGATGTTTGGGTTTTAATGCATGGGCGGACAGTTCGAGGAGGTTTTGGGAAAAGGGGTAATGAAAATAGTGTATAGAGCAATTGATGAGTTGCTTTCTTACTAGTTGCAATCACTTGAGAATTGTTTATTGCATATCCGGTTAACATCAATTTAGAATAAAATTTTCAAATGGATGGGTTGATTCCAAGTACAAAAAGGTTAAAATAGAATGGTCTCATGATCTATATAAACCGCTAAGAATGGATTTAAGAAATTACAAAATATTATTAAAAGATACCAAATTAAAAAAATTAAAAAGAAAAAAATACGGGGCAAGTTTGCACGGGATGGGGCGGGGCGGTTAAAAACAATAAAATTTTGTTTTGCGGGACGGGACGGGACGGGGCAGGTTGGAGTCTTCGCGGATGTGCGCGAGTTTACCCCGCAACCGCACCGTTTGCCATCCCAACCCATTTAAGAGAATAAGATACTCTTACCAAAGCCGACTCCATTTTCTATGTTTATTTAGATATATAATTTTTACTCTATAGCACAATCAGACTTGACAAAATGAGTGATAAAATAAAAACATTTTTCTTTAAGAATAGTAATATTTTACATCATAAGAGGTAGGGTAAAGGCATTCATATTTGTGTTCGTCCTGCAATTTCGAATTTGTACTTTGTATCCTCGAAGCTTTAAGTGCCTTCACTTAGTCCGCGTTTACAGTTTTCACTTCTTTGGACAAAACAAACTTTTAAGAATGTCTGGACAACATGAACTCCTTAACCGTTCCTACAAATAATGGAAAAACATAAAAGCTAATTCAACATGTCTTACACTAAGAATTTCTCGACCATAAGCATCCAATCCAGGGGTGCAATAATTAATGAAGTGGGATAAAATCATGGAAGAACAATAATAGAAAATACCAGGTGATTTTTCTCATTTGTCTACGNGATGAGGAGAGTAACATTAAAAAATATTTTCCTAAATAAATATTTTCTAATCTCTAATCAAACAATAGAAAATATTGTCATGAAAATATTTTCCACTAACCAACTAAACAAGGAAAAATAAGTGATAAAGCCACTCATTTTCCAAGAAAAATATTTTATCGTAGAAAACATTTTCGTTCGTACCAAACACACTCTAAAAGAAAGCTTACTTTGTGAGAATCATTGGTTTGATAAGCCTTCTCCATTTCCCTGCCTAATCCCATCCAAACATCAGAACCAATCCCATTTGAAGAAGATAAATTAACCCCTTTTGTCAGAGTAACGTAGGCAACATTCTGTTTCTCTTTAGATTCTTGAATTTCCACTGCATGATAATCTGCTCCTTTTCTCATTTGTTCATCGTTTAGCAGCTGAGATTTTGCAAGATCAATGGAAAAACAGCCATCACTGAATTGGTGACTTGGTGTTTGTTGTTGGACTTGAAGCTGAACATGATCTTGACTAATACTTTCCTCTGTTCCCTTCATGTATTTTGATAGTAAATCCATTAACTCGTCGCATTTACTGCCAGTTTTAGTTTCTTTCTCGAGCGCCTGATCAGATGATTTATGAATTTCTTCTCTAATAGAACAAGAAATGTGTGCATCGAATTCACAAGAACTGCAATGGTAAAGCCACCCTTTATAACTAGGTTTTTTGCATAAATCACATTCGAAATCATAGGGAGGACAGAATTCTAAGTCCAATGTGTGGCAGTGGGATGACAGTTTTAGTGTAAGAGGTAATGCTAAGCATAGTGTGTGATAATAGCTATAACATTTAGCACAAGTGTAAGAAAAGCCGGCGATTTCTTTCCCACAGGCGTTACATCTTGTTGAGTCATGAATCGATGAAGTAGGAGTGGGTAGGAGAGTGAGGTGATGGATTGGATCCACAAGATGTTGCAAACTCTTGGGCATGTTGAAGCATACTTGATGAAGGAAATACGAGCATGTTTCACATTTGTAGTAGAATTTATTAGGAAATATACTGAGTTTGCAGCCAGAACAAATTGCATTTCCTTTGGCAGGAAGCTTATTTGTGTACTCCAATTGATGTCCATGACTAAAATGTTTGCATTGAACTTTCTCTTCTGGTTTTTCCATCACTTGTGTTAGTTTCTTGTATCGAATTCCCTTATTTTCTTCCTCATTAAAGGTATGTTATGACAATTAAGTTTGTTTTTTTGTGTTACTTTTTTTTCTTGAAGGCAACGAGATGAAACTTGCAACTCTTGTTACAAGAAAATGAAGCTATCGATTAGCTTTTTCCTAAGCGTGTTTATTAAAAAAAAAAAGGTTTTGTCTTTCTTTGTACCATTTTTAATCTATTCCAAGGAGCTCCTATGTGCTCTTTTGTCCTTAAATGGAAAAGTGATGCTCACTCTGGAAATGGACAAACAGTATATTGCTAAAGATGCCTAACCAAGTAACCAGTACATTCACAATGGAATTTCTTGATTTCATCTAACGAATTAAAAATGCCACAACTATGCTGAATAAGTCCTTTTCGGAGCAAGAATGGCTTGAACCAATCAAGTAAGCATGCTCTCCTGTTTATCCTTTAGCAGGAACTAGTTTAATTTATTGGATATTATATAGCTTCGATAGCCGCTCCTTTCTTTGTATTTACTGTAATTCACATGGTTTATATTGTGGAAGAGTTTTCTTGGTCAAGCAAGGGAGGACTGAGGAGGGATATTTGTCTTGGATAAGGAAGGCCAGCTTCTTGATTGTTGAAAAATTAGGTTTATTTCAATGGGCAAGAAACAGTATTACTTGCTCTTAGTACTTGCAGTGAAGAGCCTCAAACTCTACCTTAAACACCTCATTCAAGGAGCCAAAATGTAAGCACCCGTCTACCTAGATTGCTGATAATAAATTTACTGCTAGTTTTCAAGTCATTTCCACTTCATTTTTCTGAATTTGTTTGTCTTCCTTTTCGCCTTCACCACAGGTTCTTGTTGTAGACATGCAAATGACATGTATATTCACATATATCTAAGGGTGCAGGAGCCTCATAGTAGGTGATTCTTGGAGCTTGCTGCTCATTGATGCATCTCATATATATCATTGTTTTCACCTCGATATGCGGAGCAAGAAATGAAGAATTCTCAATTGATTGCTCTACTGGCGTTATAGTCGAGCCACCCATGCCAGTTGAAGTACAAGAGTAATGAAATCAAGTGCAAAATCTCTGAGCAAAAGCCACTTAGTCCTCCCATGCACTCCAACCTCACATTCACTAATTCCTCACAGCCACTCATTTCTCTCAACTGCTCGGTCGCACTCAGTAGGTACATGCGCTCACTGGGGGTGTGTACAGACTCCGGAGGGGCTCCTTCAGCCCAAGCGCTATAACAAGCCAGTCATGGCATAAATCAATAAAGCATGTTGCAGTGTGCAACTCGATCCCATAAATATTCTCACAATTAGGCACTCGGCCTCACTCAGTCATCAATCTCTCCAGTCTCTCGGGCCCTCAATAATCGTGATAAAGAGACCAAACATCGAATATATAAAGTGTCAATAAAGAACAATGGTAACTGGGATATAATATGCAGTAAAACTGTGACTGAGTGCAAACAACAATTTAGCAGATAACATGTAACATGACTTATGTGGGTCCTTACAATGCCAATAAATAGCCTAAACATGATTTGCAGTTCAATTTCTATAACACATGGAGAATATACATATAACATCAGATTAATCAACTATATGATTCCATGCAATTGAGAAAATTACATTTCATACAGTGCACGCCCACAAACCTGTCACCTAGCATGTGCGTCACTTCAAAACCAATCAAATTACACACAACTCGGGGTTTCATACCCTTATAACAATATTTAGAGCTGTTACTTATCTCAAACCGTGCAACGTCCCTATTCTAGTAAACCCTTGCCTCGCGGATCGGCCTCTGTATGCCTCGAATCTAGTCACAGTTAATTCGATACAATCAACACAAATTATAGGAATCAATTCCATATGAAGATACTAAATTTCCCCAATTAAATCCGAAAATCCACCCAAAAATCAACAGTGGGGCCCACGTCTCAAAATACGATAAAAATCACAAAACCTAAAAGCCTATCCAACCAAGGGTGAAACCATACCAAATTTACCAAGAAGTCCTAAAACACGATACAAACTTAGTCGAGCCCTCAAATTACCTCAAAAAACATCAAAAACACGAATCACACCTCAATTCAAGCCTATTGAAACAAAGGAAATTTCAACTTCTGCAATCGACGTCGAAACCTATCAAATCACGTGCGATTGACCTCATAATTTTCACACAAGTCACAAATGACCATCTCCGAGAACTCCAATCCAAGCTCGGTAACCACAAAGTCCACTCTCGGTCAAACTTCCAAATTTCCAATTTTCGTTATTTCAAGCCTAATTTAACTACACACCTCCAAATCACTATCCGGAGTCGTTTACACATAAGTCAACATCCGGTCAACCTTTTCAACTTACCTCAAACCATGGTGATAAAATGAACAAAAGATACATGACCTCGAGTGAAGTGGGGCTCACCAAATTTGCTGGGAAAAAAGAGTAGTGCTATCGCTGATTAGTGTTGCCTGCTGTGAAACCACTTGCATCCAATTAAGATGCAGCGCCCCCGGCAAAAGGGACGTTAATACTGTCGAATAGTACTAGTATATATGACTGAACACTATCTCAAAAGAACGAGCAGTAATGCAAGTAAGGACAATCATAATATCAGTTAAAGCCTCAAACAATTACCATATATAAAATTAGAGATAAGAGAAGTTTTAAATCAATTTTTCAAATTTTAAGTTGGGAAATCTATAATACCGATAAACCACTATTCATAATTTCATTACGATTCCCAACACAGTCACCACCATGCGATCGTCTAGGCCGTCTCATGCGAGATATCAACCAAATCACAATTCCAATTANATAAAATAAAAACATTTTTCTTTAAGAATAGTAATATTTTACATCATAAGAGGTAGGGTAAAGGCATTCATATTTGTGTTCGTCCTGCAATTTCGAATTTGTACTTTGTATCCTCGAAGCTTTAAGTGCCTTCACTTAGTCCGCGTTTACAGTTTTCACTTCTTTGGACAAAACAAACTTTTAAGAATGTCGGGACAACATGAACTCCTTAACCGTTCCTACAAATAATGGAAAAACATAAAAGCTAATTCAACATGTCTTACACTAAGAATTTCTCGACCATAAGCATCCAATCCAGGGGTGCAATAATTAATGAAGTGGGATAAAATCATGGAAGAACAATAATAGAAAATACCAGGTGATTTTTCTCATTTGTCTACGTCTCAAGTGGATAAAGTTATTTGATACATGTATCGGTGAGAAGTATCAAAAAGCTAGTGAAGACACAGTTTAAATAAATAAAAGTGTTCTTTTTGTAACACCTTAAACTTTTTGATAAGATGTAATATACTTCAATATGTTATCACAACAGGCATACATCCTAGGTTCGAGTTTTATCGTCATCCATTATCAGAAAGATTTTACACGTGCTTGACCCATGAACAAAACAAATTAAGGATATAATTTAAATAAATAAATTTGTTTTGTGCTCTCTCTAGCTAACCGTGTTTAAACTGATCAGGATATCACCGTTATAAAAGAAAAGAAAGAAATTTGTCAACCATTAAGGATGTGTTTGGTACGAAGGAATTATTTTCCAGAAAATATTTTTGAATTTTCTCATATTTGATTGGCCTAAAAAAGTANAAAAAAAAAAAGGTTTTGTCTTTCTTTGTACCATTTTTAATCTATTCCAAGGAGCTCCTATGTGCTCTTTTGTCCTTAAATGGAAAAGTGATGCTCACTCTGGAAATGGACAAACAGTATATTGCTAAAGATGCCTAACCAAGTAACCAGTACATTCACAATGGAATTTCTTGATTTCATCTAACGAATTAAAAATGCCACAACTATGCTGAATAAGTCCTTTTCGGAGCAAGAATGGCTTGAACCAATCAAGTAAGCATGCTCTCCTGTTTATCCTTTAGCAGGAACTAGTTTAATTTATTGGATATTATATAGCTTCGATAGCCGCTCCTTTCTTTGTATTTACTGTAATTCACATGGTTTATATTGTGGAAGAGTTTTCTTGGTCAAGCAAGGGAGGACTGAGGAGGGATATTTGTCTTGGATAAGGAAGGCCAGCTTCTTGATTGTTGAAAAATTAGGTTTATTTCAATGGGCAAGAAACAGTATTACTTGCTCTTAGTACTTGCAGTGAAGAGCCTCAAACTCTACCTTAAACACCTCATTCAAGGAGCCAAAATGTAAGCACCCGTCTACCTAGATTGCTGATAATAAATTTACTGCTAGTTTTCAAGTCATTTCCACTTCATTTTTCTGAATTTGTTTGTCTTCCTTTTCGCCTTCACCACAGGTTCTTGTTGTAGACATGCAAATGACATGTATATTCACATATATCTAAGGGTGCAGGAGCCTCATAGTAGGTGATTCTTGGAGCTTGCTGCTCATTGATGCATCTCATATATATCATTGTTTTCACCTCGATATGCGGAGCAAGAAATGAAGAATTCTCAATTGATTGCTCTACTGGCGTTATAGTCGAGCCACCCATGCCAGTTGAAGTACAAGAGTAATGAAATCAAGTGCAAAATCTCTGAGCAAAAGCCACTTAGTCCTCCCATGCACTCCAACCTCACATTCACTAATTCCTCACAGCCACTCATTTCTCTCAACTGCTCGGTCGCACTCAGTAGGTACATGCGCTCACTGGGGGTGTGTACAGACTCCGGAGGGGCTCCTTCAGCCCAAGCGCTATAACAAGCCAGTCATGGCATAAATCAATAAAGCATGTTGCAGTGTGCAACTCGATCCCATAAATATTCTCACAATTAGGCACTCGGCCTCACTCAGTCATCAATCTCTCCAGTCTCTCGGGCCCTCAATAATCGTGATAAAGAGACCAAACATCGAATATATAAAGTGTCAATAAAGAACAATGGTAACTGGGATATAATATGCAGTAAAACTGTGACTGAGTGCAAACAACAATTTAGCAGATAACATGTAACATGACTTATGTGGGTCCTTACAATGCCAATAAATAGCCTAAACATGATTTGCAGTTCAATTTCTATAACACATGGAGAATATACATATAACATCAGATTAATCAACTATATGATTCCATGCAATTGAGAAAATTACATTTCATACAGTGCACGCCCACAAACCTGTCACCTAGCATGTGCGTCACTTCAAAACCAATCAAATTACACACAACTCGGGGTTTCATACCCTTATAACAATATTTAGAGCTGTTACTTATCTCAAACCGTGCAACGTCCCTATTCTAGTAAACCCTTGCCTCGCGGATCGGCCTCTGTATGCCTCGAATCTAGTCACAGTTAATTCGATACAATCAACACAAATTATAGGAATCAATTCCATATGAAGATACTAAATTTCCCCAATTAAATCCGAAAATCCACCCAAAAATCAACAGTGGGGCCCACGTCTCAAAATACGATAAAAATCACAAAACCTAAAAGCCTATCCAACCAAGGGTGAAACCATACCAAATTTACCAAGAAGTCCTAAAACACGATACAAACTTAGTCGAGCCCTCAAATTACCTCAAAAAACATCAAAAACACGAATCACACCTCAATTCAAGCCTATTGAAACAAAGGAAATTTCAACTTCTGCAATCGACGTCGAAACCTATCAAATCACGTGCGATTGACCTCATAATTTTCACACAAGTCACAAATGACCATCTCCGAGAACTCCAATCCAAGCTCGGTAACCACAAAGTCCACTCTCGGTCAAACTTCCAAATTTCCAATTTTCGTTATTTCAAGCCTAATTTAACTACACACCTCCAAATCACTATCCGGAGTCGTTTACACATAAGTCAACATCCGGTCAACCTTTTCAACTTACCTCAAACCATGGTGATAAAATGAACAAAAGATACATGACCTCGAGTGAAGTGGGGCTCACCAAATTTGCTGGGAAAAAAGAGTAGTGCTATCGCTGATTAGTGTTGCCTGCTGTGAAACCACTTGCATCCAATTAAGATGCAGCGCCCCCGGCAAAAGGGACGTTAATACTGTCGAATAGTACTAGTATATATGACTGAACACTATCTCAAAAGAACGAGCAGTAATGCAAGTAAGGACAATCATAATATCAGTTAAAGCCTCAAACAATTACCATATATAAAATTAGAGATAAGAGAAGTTTTAAATCAATTTTTCAAATTTTAAGTTGGGAAATCTATAATACCGATAAACCACTATTCATAATTTCATTACGATTCCCAACACAGTCACCACCATGCGATCGTCTAGGCCGTCTCATGCGAGATATCAACCAAATCACAATTCCAATTACAGTTTCTAAAATAGTCACCGCCATGTGTGCGGCATGGCATCCGATCGCGACCCCATCGGCTAGGCCGTCTCATGTGAGACATCACCCTTTTCTATCAATCTTCATGTTTCATATTTCTTGCACATCTCGTCATTTCATTGGCACTTGATGTTTTAGGCTTCAATACCACACAGGAAGATAGGTTACTCTGTGTGGTACCCAATTTTTCGAGTGCTGTCTCTCTAGAAGAACCTGGTTCTTCTTGGTGTTCCAACTACCACTGTTGCGGAATAATAAAAATCAGTAGAGTAAAAACACAGAGATTTTTACGTGGAAAACACCTGGCTCAAAAGGTGAAAAAATCACGACCTACTCCTCAGTAGGATTTGCTCAACTCTTCACTAAAAACTCTGAGCCAAATGGACTTACANCCCTTTGTAGTAACTAGCCCCTAGCTAATTTCTACACACCTCAAGTTAACTCTAACTTGATCAATACGTACCTATTACAATTGCTTCTATGAAAGCTGAAAGATACAATATTAAAAACTCCTACTACAATCAACTAGACTCAATAATCAATCAGATGGAACTGGTTCTTCTAGTTGAATTGTAGCCTTTGCATCGCACAATGATTCTGCTAGCAAAAATAACTTTGGAAATTTTTCTTTCAGACTTTTATTCACTTCAGATTTGTGCGCGTTTTATTCCAGCAGAAATACATCAAGTATTTATAGAGTCAGTCGTTGAGTCTGTCTTCCAATTGTAGTCCAACTTTACCTGGGTGAACCAANATGTGTGCTCTGATGGACATGGTTCAACTGGTCAGCCTTTTGTCAATCTTCAAAACTATGCAGTGACATGGGTCAACAAATCCTTTTTGACGATGACAAACTCTGTGCTTAATCCTGTATACACTCCAAAGAACTTTGTATGGTTTTATGCATTAGTCATAGAGAATCCAGTTTCATTAGGTTATAAATATCACTTTAAAAATATTTTTGAGAAGTTCAGCACATATATATATAAATATATATATATATATGTGCTGAACTTCTCAAAAATATTTTTAAAGTGATATTTATAACCTAATGAANAAGAACACCCTCGTTCTTTTCTTTCTCCTTTGCTAATTCAGCTCTAAGAACATCCCGCTCTTCTTCAACCTCAATCACACGAGACTTCAAGCGAAGGATCTCCATATCCTTAATCTCATTTTCTTGCACCAAAATTCTAACTTTGCTGTTGACTGGTTGCTTCCTAGATGAACCAGGTTCATCCACAGGAACATTGACATTGTAGTCACATGTAAGCAAAGTTTCTTTCCCAAAATAATCTTTGGTTGTAGCCATCTCAGCCTTCTTTACTGGAACCCCAAAATGTGCAAGCACTGCTGTCATAATGAAGCCATAAGGAATTGTGTGTGCCTTGGTTCCTTTCACCACTCTGTCAAGGAGTTGGATGATAAAAGCTGGCCAATTAATTTGCTTTCCCCTGTACAAGTATTCCATCAATGTAAGATCCATATAATTTTCCATGTGCCTTCTTTCTTGTCTAGGCAGTAGGAACTTGATGACAAACTCAAAGAGTAGCTTGTGCTTGGGCTTCATCTCACTCTTGTAAACCGGCCTGGGTTTTTAATCTCCTTCTCACTATCACTAAAGAACCTGTTGATGTCGGTTGCTGAGGCCATCCCATCTAGACAAGGCCATCTTTGTCTTGTATAGTCCTCATAGCCCTGAGCTGGTAAGTTAAGAATAACACCCAGTTCTTTGACATCAAAGAAAACCTCAATTCCTTTGACCATAGACGTGACCCT
>ML402297.1:0-17846 GCA_005239525.1 Nicotiana knightiana | reverse complement strand
GATCTTTTTGCTAGAAATCATAAAAGTTCTGAAAGTAGCATGATTTTGCCTTGCCAATCCATTAAAAAAAAATATATGAGTATTTTAGATCTATGTTCAGGCCGCCAAAAAAAAAAGAAGAGAAAATCCGTTGTGTTATGCTCCTAAGTGCATCTATGAATGAACATGTATTTTGATTACCATATTTCCTATTTATTCATCAAACTGAAAAGTAAAGATTATTAGGACTTGGTTGGACTTCCTAAAACTAGTGACCTCCCTATAAATTAGCCACAATTAGGATTGGCCAAAAGAGTTAAATGATAACTTGGGCTAAATACGGCCATAGCCCAAGATTTGTGTCCTTTAGAATTTAAGCTTAAACAATCTTTCACATGTCCTTTAGGTTGAAAAATACATCTTTAGGTTGAAATTTGGAAAAGAATCAACTATTATCTCAAATTACCATAAACTACACTCGGGAGTGGCAACTCATGCCCCCGACCCTCACTCCAAACAACTAACAAAACGCATATAGCAATACGGGTGCATCTCATGTGACGTGATTGCCATGTGTTCAAAAACAACAAGTGTACGCCATCGTAACTTGTCCAAGATAAGTCCATAAACGTCCTAATTGATTTGAAAACTAAAATGTTATTTCAAATAGAAAAACCTGAAGAATAATCAAACATCGCCTCAAATAGGCACTTTAAAACTGTCATGACCATAGTCTTGACTACGTAATCTACACTCGGGTGCGACAACTCATGTCCCCGTCTTCAACTTCAAATTTTAATAAAAATCACATGTTGTAATTGCGGGTGCATTTCATGTGGCGCAGTTATAATGTGTCCAAAAACAAACAAGTGCACGCCATCGTGACTTGTTTCAAGATAAATCCATAAAAGCGGCCAAAAAATGAAAAAAAAAGGCAAAAAAGCACAATAGGTTTAAAACATGTAAATAATCAGATAATTAGGCCAAATATTAATAGTTAAGCGACCGTGCTAGAACCACGGAACTCGGGAATGCCTAACACCTTCTCCCGGGTTAACAGAATTCCTTACTCGGATTTCTGGTCGCAGACAAATTAAAACAGAGTCAAAATTTCCTCGATTTGGGATTTTTAAATAACACGATGTCCCGGAGCATCTTCAAAAATCCGGGTGGCGACTATGAAATAAATAAATAAATTCCAAATCCGAATAATGTCACTTAAAGTAGAAAAACTCCCTTATTACCCTTCATTAATCCGGGGTGGTGAAAAAGGAGGTGTGACAACTTTGGTGACTTTGCTGGGGATTAGAGAACCCAGAATCTCTGGTTCAGGGTTCAGAATTTGAGCTTAGAATAGCTGTTATATTTGGCTTTATTATCTGATTTTATATATTTGAACCTAATGTGCTAAATGCTGCTTTTTAACCGCTTTGATATTATCTGAACTGTATATAAATTGTCCTGAAATCCTCTTCTCTCTGAGTCTTCTAAATCATCTGGGAAGTGTGCACTTCGTGTGACTTCTTTTCTGTTAGAGTCGTATCCAAATTTTAGAACGAGGTACGGATAAGTTGCAAAGCCGGTGAAGCTTCTGTATTCCCGGTACGCTGCCCCGACCTCGGCTCGAGCTGTCCGCTCGGGTAAGCCTGGTCTAGAACAAAACCCCAGGATTCAAAACATAGAATGACATAACCTCATGCCGGATCCCTAGTAAGTGCGTTGTTTGCATCACGTGCATTTGACTTAGGGGACTCAACACAGGGGTTGGGTCCGTCTAGGACAGGTGTACCCGAAATAAAAGACTACCCTGATGCATTTTATTTGCTACGTATGCATTTATTTGTCACAGCTTGTGTATCGACCGGCTAAACAAAAAATGATGAGCAGAAAAACCAAGAGTGAGGTAGAATAGAGAATTTACCCTATTTTGGAAAATCCTCGTGTTTATCCCGAAACGCTGCCAAAATTTCTAAAACAAATAAATAAAATATACAAAAACAAAATGAGTGGGTATACATTAATCAAGATTTTTCCCGAACTACGCTTTGTTTGATTCTCACTGGTGTGAGATACGTAGGCAACCCTCATCGGGTCCAACTCCATTTTTCAAAATCAAACGGATATAGCCCTAAATAAAATTAGGTGACGCCATTATAGCCTGATCGCATAAGTGGGGAGCCGGAAGGCCGTTTTGCAAAAATGGCCGCCTGTGTTTTGTCTTTAAATTTTGACCCAATTCGCGAACACAGCCTTAAAAGGCCGTATTCGCAAAGGTGGTCCATTTTCTTTATTACAAAACTCTTTGCCAAAATGACACTTTTCGAAAAAATTTCTGTGGTCTTAATAAAAAAGAACGAATGTGCAGGATGAATACAGTTGAAAACATCCCCTTCAAAGCAGTCGAGGAAATCCCTCTAGGACTCCATATGTGGTGGAGAAACTTGGGGGAAACCAGTAGAAAGTCTGTTATAAAAGCTTTAGGGGGACTTACTGGCCTTTTAAAGATCAAGCCGAGGTTGGACATCGTCGAGGCTCTAGTACCGTTCTGGGATCCCGCCCACAATGTATTCCACTTTTCGGACTTTGAATTAACACCCACGCTGGAGGAAATAGCGGGGTATGCTGGTCTCAATGACAAACTCAGAAGTCGGTACCCAGTGGCACCCAGGGCGGTGACTCCCCACAAGTTTTTGGATCTGTTGAACATTAGCCGGGACGTCCAAGACCCACATTTGTCCGAAGGCTTCTGCACTTTCTACTTTCTTTACAGACGTTATGGATATCCCCAGGGTTATGAGGCTAACAACACTGGTCTAACTCACAAAGACCAGGCTAAATGGGAAGCCCGCCGGGGGCTAACTTTTGTGGTAGCATTCTTGGGCACCTTGATCTACCCAAGAAGTGACGGATGCATAGACATTGGACTTGTGGGAATAATAGAATTCATGATGAAAAAGTCCAATGGCACACTTATACCGATGTTCTTAGCCGAGATTTACCGTGCTCTGACAGTTTGCCAATCTGGGGGAAAATTCTTTGAGGGGTGCAACCTGCTCCTACAAATCTGGCTGATCGAACACCTCTGTCACCGCCCGGGCTACATGAACTACGGTTTAACCGGTTTGAACTGCATCGAGGAACATAGTACTCGGGTAAAAGGCCACCAATTTCCTGAAGGCACGGAAGCCTGGCACTCATACTTGAGCTAACTAACTGCCAACCAAATCGAGTGGACGTTCGGGTGGCTCCCTCTCAGTGAGGTTATCAATATGTCTGCTGAGGTTTGCTATCTCTTGTTAATGGGCCTGCGAAGCATTCAGCCATATGCCCTGCACGGGGTCTTACGCCAGTTGGGGAGGCAACAGGGTGTTCCCCATGATGAGGATTTAAGCCAACAAGCCATCGAGTTATGCCCAAGAGCTGTATTTCCTGAAGGCAGGGTCCGTCAAATTTGGAACGAGTGCAGGTTTTTAGAACCTCAAACTCGAGTGAGAGACTTATCCAAAGGGGAAGTGGAACCCGCCTACACCTCTTGGTACGGTGTAAGAGGCAGGGAGCATCAAGAGCAAGAACGACCCGCAAAGAGACCCCATGTACAACAATTCGCCGAGCAAACTCAAGAGCATTGGGCTTGGTTAGAAAAAGAGAACAGCTACCGAGCCACCATAAGCAAATTGGAGGCCCAGGTCAGGGAAATCAAGTTCGAAAACATTCTACATACTGCCTCGATCGAATGGGAGAAAAATAGATTGGCCCAAGAAAATGAAGTCCTCTAGGCCCAGATACAAGAACTGAAAACAGCTGCTGAGAACCCAGAGAGAAGCAGGACCGATGAAAAGCTTATCAACAGCCTAAGGCATAAAGTATGTAGCTATGGGAATGAGTTAGACAAAGCTGAAGAAGAACTGGCCGAAGTTCGGGCAAGATTGACGAGAAGTGCAGAAAAAAGAACAGAATTTGTTCAGAGACTAAAAAGGAAATATGACCAGGAAATCATGGGCTTGAAGGAAAAATTGGCCGCCGTCGAGAACGAGATGGCCAAACAGGCAAAAAGGTTTAAAACAGAGAGGGAACAGTGCTATGCCATGATGGCTCGGTTAGAAAAAGAGTTGCAACAATGGCAAGAACAGAGTCACAAGGATGCCCAAACTTTAGAAGCGAGATCCCAACAAATCGGGCGCCTGCTTCAAGAGAAGGGTATTATCAGGCGAAGGGTCCAAGAGATAGCTGACTACATCGTCACCAGATGTCAGGAATGCGAAGATATGACTCAGACCACTTTCTTCTCAGCAGTTATGATCTTCGTCCACAAGATAATGGATGACCTTTACCTCCTCCGACAAGACATAGCACGCAGGCCCGTGGCAAGGCCGAATGATGCCCCACCGACCCTTGGAGCAACGGAAGCACTAATGTATTCTTGATATTTTCGAGTCTCTACTTCACTTTTCTAGTTGTAGTCATATGTTGAGTCCACAGTAGTCTTTATATTTTCGATAATATGTGTCAAGTCTATTTTGCAAACTCTGTAATTCCAAAAATGGGCTGTTAATTTTCTGTAATCAAAAGTGTTTATGTAATGAATGGAAATTTTTGGAATGAAGCCTTTAGAAAATGATATATGCATCTCTTTGGGTTTTGCTAGCATGAACTACGTGATGATCTGATTCACGCGGCGCCGTGATACGTAGGCAATCCACATAGGATTCGATCATAACCATAAGAAAGGAAACCGAGCGAGGAAATAAATAGCAGACGCAATAACAAAGGAAAGGAAAAAATAATAATAGAAAGAAAAACAAACCAAGAGATAAAGCCGGGATGAAATACACAACTGTGGCAAAGACATGTAGAAAGGCATCAGGTGCATTGCATACCCCGTACGTGCGAATTGCCTATGTGATAAATGTTTTAAACTAACGTTTTGTTGGTTCAATCTAAAGGTATTTTAAGGTGGTTGGTTTTGCGGTAACCTGGCTTCCCATCCTTACTTCACTAGATCAAAGGGGAGCATAGAAATGACATCTGAAAGTCACCTGCCAATCATCAACTCCACCATGGAAGACCTAAATCCAGTCATCCCAACATCTGAGTCCGCAACAGCTGAAGAGAATAGGACTCTGCGTTGCCGCATGGGACGCATGGTCCAATGGTAGGGAACCACCCAGTACCATCCCAGGTTTCCCAAAAATAATCCCCAGGGCAGGAGGGACGTCCAACATCCCCATAAGCTACCCAGCCACGCCATTTAGATATCCAACTATGTCGGCTCATTTTGCCGGAAGGCCTTCTGAGGTTCGCCCCCAGGCCTTGTTTTCTGGTGTGTCTTCCAACATTTTCACCGCACCACCAATCTCCTCCACAACCCCACCAACTATCTCCGGGCCAGGTTTCGAGCCGCCAGCATTCACATTCCAAACACCATCCGTCCATCAGGATACCGCTCATGCTACTCCCAATTCATATCCCCAACAAACTCAGCCCGAGTTCACTTTGGGACAGGATAAGAAAATCTTTGAGAACGAAGAAATAACTCAGAAAATGAAGAGTATTGAACAGAGCCTAAAAAATATACAGGGGCTGAGCGGGCAGAAAAGTGTTTCCTATGCAGATTTGTGCATGTTCCCGCACGTCCATCTGCCTCTCGGATTCAAAACCCCCAAGTTCGAAAAATATGACGGACATGGAGACCCCATAGCCCATCTGAAAAGGTACTGCAACCAGCTCAGGGGAGCAGGTGGGAAGGAGGAACTTCTCATGGCATATTTTGGAGAAAGTTTGACGGGAATTGCATCAGAACGGTACATGGACCAGGATATATCCTGTTGGCACATATGGGATGACTTGGCACGGGACTTTGTCCGACAATTCCAATACAATGTGGACATCGCTCCCGATAGAAACTCACTATCCAATCTCAAAAAGAAACCCTCAGAGAGTTTCAGGGAGTACGCCATCAAATGGCGTAGCAAGCCTCCAGGGTCAAACCTCCGATGGATGAGGTTGAAATGGTTAGCGTTTTTCTACAAGAAAAGAAAGCTAATTATTTCCAAAATATGATGTCCGCCATGGGCAAACCATTCGCATAAGCAATTAAAATTGGAGAAATGGTAGAGAACGGGCTAAAAACTGGTCGTATCCTAAGCCAATCTTCCATAAGAGCGACCTCTCAGGCCATCCAAAGCGGATCCGGAGTTGCGGCCCACAGGAAAAAGAAAGAAGAAGGGGCCATGATGGTTTCCGATGTCAGGAAACCTCGACAATACCCACGCCCATTTCCTAAAGCTTCCCAGCATTACTATCCTCACCAAGATACAGCTTATGCTTCGCCCTTTTTTCCCTATGCAGTAATGAACGCTCAGCCACATCCAAGGCAGCCACAACAGTACAATCAGAATAGAACTCCACCCCCGAAAAATAACTATCGTCCCCCAGCTCCATATAATCAATGCTCGCCTCAAAACAGCTACCCCTACAATGCCTACCCCAGAGAGCCACCAAGGAGACTTAATTTCACTCCCATCGGATAGCCGTATTCCAGCCTCTTCCCAAAATTGGTCCAGATGGGGCTCCTGCAACCCGTACCTCCAAACGGGCAGAATCCCCAATCACCATCATATAGATGGGGTACCGGTTGTGCTTACCATTCCGGAGCAGAAAGGCACGACACGGAGGACTGTTGGACCCTCAAAAGGGCCGTGGAAAGCCTTATAGAAAAAAAGAAAGTGGTTTTAAGGGACAAAGAAGCTCCCAATGTGACAAACAGTCCACTACCCGCTCACAATCATTGGCCCGTAATCGACATGATCTGCAAGGAACATGATTTCGATCCAACTCTGAAGGCCATCATCACCATCGCAGATGTCAAAAGAAAACCCAAGACGGCACCCAATCCATCCAAGGAGATGAGAAAGAGTAACCCCATCCCCCAGGTCATGGAACAGACTGAGACTTGGACAAATAAGGGACCCTCTAAAGATGTTGTCCTTTACATCCCCAAGGCACACAGGAAAGAACAAAGTGTTTTGAGCCCTCCCAGAAGGTCATAATTCAACAGGGCAATAATGAATGGCTCAAAAATATATGTCCCGAAGGGGACGTATGCGGCGCGGGGGAAAATAATTTCACCCAGGCTGAATGAGCCTGTGATTATTAGCCGCGCGTTGCAAGATCCCATAAATAATACTACTGTCGTCCCATGGAATTACCGCCGGACAATGGTGACATACAAAGGAAANGCTTTCCGCCCAAAAGGCCGATCAGTGCCGGAGAGGCAGAAGAATTCTTCAAGAATATGAAAACCTCTGAATATGCCATAATCGAGGAGCTCAGGAAATCCCCCGCCCAGTTCTCGCTTCTATCCTTGCTGGTGAATTTAAGCGAGCATCAGAAGATCCTGACGAAGCATACGTTCCGGCCAACACCACAGTCGAGCAAATGGAGAGGATGGCAGAACGATTTTTCGAGGTCAACCGGATTTCGTTTAGCAAGAATGATTTGCCCCCGGAAGGGGCCACCCATAACAAAGCTCTCCACTTAACTGTTAAATGTGAAGGTTACTACGTGAAGAGAGTTATGATGGACGGTGGATCTGGGGTTGATATTTTCCTTCTGTCGACCTTACAAAGAATGGAGATCGGGATTGAAAGAATCAGGCCCAACAATGTGTGCGTCCGTGCATTCGATGGTATCAAGAGAGACACGATCGGGGAGATTGATTTGGTCTTGACAATCGGCCCTGTAGACTTTGAAGTAACATTCCAGGTCAGATTGNNNATGGTTAAGTTCGAATATGAGGACCAGGAAATCGTGGTCCATGGGGAAGACGAGCAATCTATTTACAGGGACCCATTAGCCCCATGCCTGGAAGCAAGAGAAGGCAGCGAGCACGTAGTCTACCAGGCCTTCGAGATTGTGGTTACGGACCAGCATGAGGAAGGAACCCCATGCCCTCAACCCTTCCTATCAAACGCGTCAATTATGGTCTCCAAAAACATGATCAAACATGGGCACACCCCTGGAAAAGGGCTCGGGGCGTCCTTTCAAGGCATTAAAGAACCCATCACTTTGCTTGCCAATGAAAAGTTTTTCGTCATAGGGTTTCAAGCTACCCCAGACGATGAACAATGGGCTGACCAACGCAAGAAAAATGGTTGGGTATTGCCTCAGCCGATCCCACATATCACCGCATCATTTGTCAAGCCAAAATACGTGGAAGAAGAAGAAGAGGTTTTTACGGCCGAAGAAATAGAAGAAATATGCGGAACAATAAGGCAAATGTTGTATGAGGCCCATATGGTCCAACCAGGAGAGGGATCCAGCACTGCCGAAGTACTGTATATGGGACCTGATGCCAAGTTCCAAAACTGGGAGGCTACTCCATTCCCCGTCCGGGCNTTAAATTTCGATGTAAACCCTCCTATGTTCAAATTCAATGAAATGAAATCAAAATTTCATCGTCTACTATTCTTTCTGATTTTTGTTTACTTTTCTTATTTTTTCAGTCCTAATAATGCGGCTTTAAAAAACATGACATGCTTGAAGACTTCCTGCTCTGATCCTAATACGTCGTCTAACCTCGAAATAATGAATCAAGAACTAGAATATGACGAAGAAGAGGCTTTTAGGGAAATAAATCGAGAATTGAAATAATTCGAGAATAAGCCTAAGCCAAACTTAAACGAAACGGAACCCATTAACTTGGGCAGTAAAGAAGGGATTCGAGAAACCATGATAATCGTCCACGCGAATGAAAAGACTAGAGACACCTTGATTCAACTCCTATTAGAATTCAAGGACGTATTTGCTTGGTCCTACGACGACATGACCGGACTAAGTATGGACTTGGTGGTGCACAAATTGCCAACCTACCCCGGTCATCCACCGATCCAACAAAAGCAGAGGAAGTTCAAAACAGACATGAGTGACAAGATCAAAGAAGAGGTCGCTAAAAAACTAAAGGCTGGAGTAATCCGAGTGGTCCAATACACCACCTGGCTAGCCAATGTGGTTCCAGTGCCTAAAAAGGACAGAAAGGTCCGAGTATGTGTCAATTACCGAGATCTAAATAAAGCCAGTCCCAAAGATAATTTTCCGCTGCCAAATATACACATCTTAGTGGACAATTGTGCCAAACATGAGGTACAGTATTTTGTCGATTGCTATGACGGATATCACCAGGTGTTGATGGATGAAGAAGATGCAGAAAAGAGAGCCTTCACTACACCCTGGGGAACATACTGTTACCGGGTCATGCCGTATGGTTTAAAGAACGTTGGGACTACTTATATGAGGGCCATGACCGCCATTTCACGACATGATGCATCAGGAGATTGAGGTGTACATGGATGGTGTGATCATTAAGTCCAGAACCCAAAATGACCATGTGCAACATTTGAGGAAATTCTTCGAACGCCTGCGCAGATATAATTTGAAGTTAAACCCAGCCAAATGCGCTTTCGGAGTTCCATCCGGAAAATTACTGGGATTTATAGTCAGTCGACGGGGCATCGAGCTGGACCCAACAAAGATAAAATCTATCCGGGATATCCCACCCCCAAGAACCAAGAAGGAAGTCATGAGTCTGTTGGGTAGGTTGAATTACATCAGCAGGTTCATCGCTTAGCTGACCTCCACATGCGAGCCTATATTCAAGCTATTGAAAAAAGATGCGGCCATCGAATGGACGGACGAGTTCCAGGGTGCTTTTGACAAGATCAAAGAATACCTGTCTAATCCTCCAGTGTTAGTCCCACCAGAACTAGGGAGGCCTTTGTTCTTATACCTGACGGTGCTAGAAAATTCCTTTGGGTGTGTTCTAGGGCAACACGATACAACCAGGAAGAAAAAGCAAGCCATTTATTACTTAAGTAAGAAGTTCACAAACTACGAGGCCAAGTATTCTCACTTAGAAAGGACCTGCTGCGCTCTAGCTTGGGTGGCTCAGAAGCTCAGACATTATCTGCTGGCTTACACCACCTACCTCATCACGAGGCTGGATCCTTTGAAGTACATATTCCAAAAGCCAATGCCCACCGGGAGATTAGCCAAATGGCAAATCTTGCTCACAGAATTCGATATTGTCTATGTCACTCGCACGGCTATGAAAGCTCAAGCATTGGCCGATCATCTAGCTGAAAATCCGGTCGATGATGAATACCAGCCTTTGAACACTTATTTTCCGGATGAATAAATCAACTCCATCGAAGTAATCTCGGAAGGCGCTGATATATGGAAAATGTTCTTCGACGGGGAAGCCAATGCGAAAAGTATCGGGATAGGGGAAATCTTGATTTCACGCGGGACAACACTACCCAGCCACGGCCCGCCTCCATTTCTTCTGCACAAACAATACTACTGAATATGAAGCTTGTATAATGGGCATGAACATGGCCGTTGACATGGATGTAGAAGAGTTGTTGATCATGGGGGACTCCGATTTGATCATTAAGCAGGCTCAGGGAGAGTGGGAAACTCGAGATGTTAAACTCCTTCCCTACAGACAGCATGTGGAGAATCTTAGTAAGCGATTCAAAACCGTCAAGTTCAGATATATTACTCGGTGCCACAATCAGTTAGCTGATGCCCTGGCCACCCTAGCTGCAATGCTACCCTATCCAAGTAATGTTCGTATAGACCCATTGGAGATCCAAATCAAGGAGAGACATGGTTACTGCAACGCGGTCGAAGTAGAGTCTGATGTCCAACCATGGTATTATGATATTAAAAGATTTTTGAAGACAAAAGAATATCCCGAGCAGGCCAACGGGGACCAAAAGAGAACCATCCGAAGGCTCGCCAGCAGTTTCTTCCTAAGTGGGGAAGTACTGTATAAAAGGACACCCGATCTAAATCTGTTAAGATGTGTAGACGCCAAAGAAGCCGAAAAGATCATGGGCGAGATCCACTCAGGAGTATGCGGTCCCCACATGAATGGGTACGTTCTCGCGAAGAAAATTTTGCGGGCTGGATATTATTGGATGACCATGGAGAAAGATTGTTTCGGTTTCGTCCGGAAGTGCCATAAGTGTCAAATACATGGTGACCTAATCCATGCGCCACCTTCAGAACTGCATCCTATGTCGGCGCCCTGGCCATTTGTTGCTTGGGGAACGGATGTCATTGGGCCAATCGAGCCAAGGGCCTCAAACAGGCACAAATTCATCTTGGTTGCTATCGACTATTTCACGAAATGGGTCGAGGCCGTCAGGTTCAAAGCTGTCACTAAGAAAGTGGTGGTGGATTTCGTGCACACTAATATCATATGTCGTTTTGGTATCCATAAAACTATCATTACCGACAACGCCGCAAATCTAAACAGTAACTTGATGAGAGAGGTGTATGAACAGTTCCAGATAACACACCGCAACTCGACCCCTTACCGGCCCAAAGCAAATGGCGCCGTTGAAGCAGCAAACAAAAACATCAAGAAAATTCTCAGGAAAATGATTCAAACATCTAGACAATGGCATGAAAAGTTGCCTTTTTCATTGTTGGGATACCGCACGACCGTGCGTACATCGGTGGGAGCTACCCCTTACCTATTGGTTTATGGAACAGAAGTCTTGATACCCACTGAAGTTGAAATTCCTTCCCTTCAGGTTATTGTTGAAGCAGAAATTGAAGACAATGAGTGGGTCAAGACCCGACTGGAGCAATTAACTCTGATTGATGAGAAAAGAATGGACGCAGTATGCCATGGACAATTATAGCAGCAAAGAATGGCTTGCGCTTACAACAAGAAAGTGCGACCTAGGAACTTCGAGGTAGGCAACTTGTTTTAAGACGTATCCTCCCACACCATGAAGAAGCGAAAGGAAAATTCGCCCCAAATTGGAAAGGTCCATACATCATAAGGAAATTGCTACCAAAAGGAGCGTTATACCTGGGAGACATCAAAGGAAATGACCCTGAAACGGCTGTCAATGCAGATGCCGTCAAAAGGTACTATGTTTGATCCTCTATATATCTGCAAGTGTTCTCCGCTTGGGATGACGAAGGCTCTCATTCTCGCTACCCAAACAACATTAACCCTTTTGCAAACCTTTTGAGCCGGTTACTCTTCTTTGATTACCCTTTTTGGAACCCGAAGTTTCTTATAAAAAAAAATCAAAAAGAAACAAAAACAACGACAAAAGTTTCCTGAACTACGTTCGACTTGATTCCAAAAGGATACGTAGGCAACCTCTCCCTGGGGTTCAGTCACACCGAAATAAAAATTTCACATTTCCCCAAGTGTTTAAGCTGGGGCAAATTCTATGATCAACGACGTTTGCGCATGAAAGGTTCCAAAGCTGTAGCTCAATCCAAATTATTTTCACCAAAAACACTGTTCAAGTCCTTCCGATCAATCGGCATAGATGTCCAAAATTGGAAGATACAGTTGTTCGGAGCAGATACAAGCAGTGAGAGAAATTAAAATGAGAGAGTCTTATCGGTGAAAACCCACACAGGCACTGTAAGGCGACGGTGAGTGGAGAAATTAAAAATGAGAGAGTCTTGTTAGTGAAAACTCGCAAAGAGCACTACAAGGCGACGATAAGTAGAGAAATGAGAGAGGTTAGTTGGTGAAAACCCGCAAAGGGCACCACTGATCGAAAAGGATAATAGGTCACTGACATGGACACAGTTCGGGGCAAGGTTTCTCAATCTCGAGATAATGATCGTGATGAATTTATGAGAGTCGGATGGTTTACACGGATCAGGAATCCAGTCCAAAAAGCATGTCATGTTCGTTGAAGTCCGCATGCCCTCCAGATAAGTCCTTCCTTACTTCCCCCGAAAGGGATACCTTTCATTTTAACTCATTATCCATTCTGTCGTTTATTGTTTCTCAATCCCTTTCGGTCTAACTCTATTCCTGAAATAAGACAAAGAAAGGATGGAAAAACTGATTTACAGGGTTCTCATTTGACGCGAGCCAACATACAAAGGGCACCAATCCTCGTCAGGGGCACCGAGTCGATCTCGACTGGCCGTAGAGGCCGATGTTTCAAACTCAAAACCTTGAAAGGAGAAAATCAAAATTGAAGGGCCTATAAAGGCGGATGAAGTTGAAAGGTTGAGTCCCACGTGGCTAACCATCTTGGCAAGGTTTGAAAAGCCAAATATTCCAAATGACCTAAAGTTACAGTGGGAAGAAAGTCAAAAATGAAAGGCCAATAAAGGCGAAATAAAGTTGGAAAGGTTAAGTCCCACACGACTAACCGTCACAGTAGAATTTGAGGGGCCAAAACTTCCCCCGATACTCTGGAAATCCAAAAGAGAAAGCAAGTGAAAGGCCTACAAAGGCAAAATAAATGTTGGGTCCCACGTGACCGATCACCATGATAAAATCTAGAAAGACAAGGTCCCTGGGATTAGAGATGAAACCCAATCCTCAGCAAGCAAGTGGTTGAGATCTTCATCAAAAGAACTGAGATCAAGCAGTTGAAAATCAAGGCCGCAAAACCAACCACCGTTTCAAACTAACGAATTGTTCTTTGTTTGAAAATCTGAAACAGGTGCAACTCGAAAGCAACCGTGCAACAAGCAGGTGCAACCAAAAGAAATTGCGCAAGGGCTAGAAAGAGCTCTGCGACATTAACTCCAAAGAAAAGGAAGTTTCCTCCAAAATATTTTCCTGCATATATATATAAAAAGGAGAAGAAGTTGAAGTTGAATATGATGAAACCCTAAAAGTAGCATAGGACCCTCAACCCCTAGCCAAACATTTTCCAACCAAGGATATCCCAGTCCTTAGTTGATGCCAACGTAGGGTCCTGTACCCAAACAGACACTGGCATAACCCCAGTGATCTCTTTTCCCCAGGCAACAACATAACCTGTTGACCTTTCCAGACACCGGCATAACCTGGTGATCTTTCTGACAGCAGCATAACCTCTTGATCACTCCCTCTTCCCCAAGCAACAACTAACATGTTGACCTTTCCAGACACCGGCATAACCTGGTGATCTGTCTGACAACAGCATAACCCGTTGATCACTCCCTTTTCCCCAGGCAACAACATAACCTGTTGACCTTTCCAGACACCGGCATAACCTGGTGATCTTTCTGACAACAGCATAACCTGTTGATCATCTCCAGACACTGGCATAACCCAGTAATCTCTATTTCAGGAAACAGTGTAACCTGTTGATCATCTTCAGTCACTGGCTTGACCCAGTGATCTCTTTTTCAGGAAACAACATGACCTGTCAACCTTTCCACACACCGACATAACCTGGTGATCTTCCTGACAACGGTATAACCTGTTGATCATCTTCAGACACTGGCATAACCCAGTGATCTCTTTTTCAGGCAACAACATGACCTGTTAACCTTTTCGAACACCGGCATAACCCGGTGATCTTCCTGACAACAACATAACCTGTTGATTATCTTCATACATTGGCATAACCCAGTATCTCTTTTGTGAAAACATCATAACCTGTTGATCCTTCCCCCAGACACCCGCATAACCTGGTGATCTCTTCTCGATGACAGCATAACTTGTCGATCTTTTCCCAACATAGGGCCTCCAATCCCTAGTTGATTTCACTTTTCAGGCATAGGGTATCCACCCCCCAGTCGGCATTCACTCCGGGTACACAGTTCCCGGCCTTTTATTGCGTTCAATAATAAAGTAGCATAGATTTTTATTACAATAATTCACGAAATTTTTCCAAGTGAAAACTGGGGCAGAAAATTTTGTTCGCTTGTCTTGATTTTTCGCAGAGTACATTTCTAGAACATTGGAACTCAAGACGACCAAAATAAGAAGTTTTGATCCAGAATAAAGAAAAGAAGAAGAAGAGAAGACCAAACCCAAGGTGCAGAAGCGAAAAAGATGTGGACTGTTCGAGGCAGATTGAAGTCACAAGCTATGCATGTCCATTCTTGATCCGAAAAGCCTGTATAAGGATGAACTAGCACCTGCAGCCAACAAGCATCAGGATCCAGGTCAGAGTCGGCAAAGGATCAAGACTCAAGACCCAGTCCTAGATAATCTTGTAATTTAGCAGCTAATAGGTTTTAGTTAGTCCTTCGTTTTGTACTTGGGTGTAATAAGGAGAGCAGCAAGCAGTAACAGCAGCAACCACAGTGAAACCACAATTACTCGGTAGTCCCAGCTACCAAAACTTTCAGAACTACACTGACCTGATTCCTTTATAGCCAAGGATATGTAGGCAACCTTTGAAGCAGGGTTCGGTCAAACTCTTNTGAGAAAGTGCATAAACAATTCTGCCAGGTAATATGGTTTGAGCACAAGCATTATCAGAATTAAAATTGACCTTCCCATGGTCAGTTTGGTTCTGGTAGTTGCATAACACTCAAACAAATGGGGTGTTTTACAGATTCCAAAGAGAAGACTCAAACGTAAGGCTTCAAGAGAGCTTCGAGTCAGCAAATTAGTTAGAATTTTATTTTTAGTTTCTTTCATTCTGGAAAGTGTATAGTGGCAGTCAAGTTATAACCCCCTCCCTGTATTTCTTGTGCTTTCATTGTAATGTAATTTAAAGACTGGACTGTACGCTTAATTTCAATTTTTATTCATGTTCCTAAATTTCGAGTTTACATTTTTCTGTTCTACAAATGATATTAAGAACGTATGTAAAAACTGCATAAACACCCCGTTTTGATTTTTTTTTAGTGGAAAAAATGTTTATTTCAAATTCAGTAGAGTTTCAACATGGATAGAATCAGTAGACCACCTTCAGTTTACCTTGGGTCTCGTAAATCTGCGAGAATCGACGTATACATATATGCGAACATTAATTCTTTGGAAGCATGAGATTAGTTTGTTTTAAATTGATAAGAATCGTTGTCTCAAAATGAATAAGACTGCCTGTGGTTCGATCTTTTTGCTAGAAATCATAAAAGTTCTGAAAGTAGCATGATTTTGCCTTGCCAATCCATTTAAAAATATATATATATGAGTATTTTAGATTTATGTTCATGCCGCCTAAAAAAAAAAGAGAAAATCTGTAGTGTTATGCTCATAAGTGCATGTATGAATGAACATGTATTTTGATTACCATATTTCCTATTTATTCATCAAACTGAAAAGTAAAGATTATTAGGACTTGGTTGGACTTCCTAAAACTAGTGACCTCCCTATAAATTAGCCACAATTAGGATTGGCCAAAAGAGTTAAATGATAACTTGGGCTAAATACGGCCATAGCCCAAGATTTGTGTCCTTTAGAATTTAAGCTTAAACAATCTTTCACATGTCCTTTAGGTTGAAAAATACATCTTTAGGTTGAAATTTGGAAAAGAATCAACTATTATCTCAAATTACAATAAACTACACTCGGGAGTGGCAACTCATGCCCGCTACCCTCACTCCAAATAACTAATAAAACACATATAGCAACCACGGGTGAATCTCATGTGACGTGATTGCCATGTGTTCAAAAACAACAAGTGTACGCCATCGTAACTTGTCCAAGATAAATCCATAAACGTCCTAATTGATTTTAAAACTAAAATGTTATTTCAAATAGAAAAACCTGAAGAATAATCAAACATCGCCTCAAATAGGCACTTTAAAATTGTCATGACCATACTCTTGACTATGTAATCTACACTCGGGTGCGACAACTCATGTCCCCGTCTTCAACTTCAAATTTAAAAAAAAATCACATGTTGTAATTGCGGGTGCATTTCATGTGGCGCAGTTATAATGTGTCCAAAAATAAACAAGTGCACACCATCGTGACTTATTTCAAGATAAATCCATAAAAGCGGCCAAAAAATGAAAAAAAGGCTAAAAAGCACAATAGGTTAAAAACATGTAAATAATCAGATAATTAGGCCAAATATTAATAGTTAAGCGACCGTGCTAGAACCACGGAACTTGGGAATTCTTAACACCTTCTCCCGGGTTAACAGAATTCCTTACTCGGATTTCTGGTCGCAGACAAATTAAAACAGAGTCAAAATTTCTTCGGTTTGGGATTTTTAAATAACACGGTGTCCCGGAGCATCGTCAAAAATCCGGGTGGCGACTTTGAAATAAATAAATAAATTTCAAATCCGAATAATGTCACTTAAAGTGGAAAAACTCCCTTATTACCCTTCATTAATCCGGGGTGGTGAAAAAGTAGGTGTGACAGCCCCCATTTAACCTATACCCGCTTTTTTAAAAACTTTTAACTTGTACCCACCTTTTAAATAATTTCAGCTCCCCTTTCCCTCGCTGAGCTGAAGTTCACCGGTTAAGCTGAAGTTCTCCAGTTATAAAGGCAAAAATTCAGCATACAGGGCTGAAGTTTTCCAGTTACAAAGACAAAGCTAAAGTTTCCCAGTTACGAACTTCAGCTTAGAGCTTAAGAATGCAGCATACGGAGCTGAAGTTCCCCAGTTACAAAGACAAAACTTCAGGTCTAGAGAACTTCAGCTCTAGAGCTGAAGTTTTGTCTTTGTAAACTGGGGAACTTCAGCCCCGTATGCTGAAGTTGTTGTCTTTATAACTTGGGAACTTCAGCCCCGTATGCTGAAGTTCCCCATTTACAAAAGACAAAACTTCAGCTCTAGAGCTGAAGTTTTCCAGTGTAACTGGGGGAACTTCAGCTCCGTATGCTGAAGTTGTTGTCATTATAACTTGGGAACTTCAGCCCCGTATGCTGAAGTTCCCCATTTACAAAAGACAAAACTTCAGCTCTAGAGCTGAATATGCTGAAGTTGTTGTTATTACAACTTGGGAACTTCAGCCCCATATGCTGAAGTTCCCATTCCCCAGTTACACTGGAGAAACTTCAGCCCGTATGCTGAAGTTTTTGTCTTTATAACTGGGGAACTTCAGCCCGTGTGCTGAAGTTTCCCATTTACAAAGACAAAAACTTCAGCTCTAGAGGTGAAGTTCTTCCCCATTTACAAAGACAA
>ML402296.1:0-19271 GCA_005239525.1 Nicotiana knightiana | reverse complement strand
GGGGGGGGGGGGGGGAGGGAGTGAGATTAGAAGGAATATATGGTACCATTAAATTAGGAGTGTAATTAATACCCTTAAAAACCATTAATGGTATATAATTGGTAATTTGGTATACTAAATGTAATTATATCAAACCTTAAACAGTGAGAGTAATATAGTTTCCTATATGGCATAGGAATGTAAAAATTCCTAAATTAATTAGTCAAATCAAGTGAATAATATAATAGAATTATTAAATAACCCGTAAACCTAGATCGCTTTTATCAAATTGATAATATAAAAATCTACTCTCTTTTTTGGTAAAGTAATCGCACTATGATTCAAAATTTTCTTTTGGTCAATTTTTGTTAGGCATTGAGTCTTGGGTGCTAAGATGTGTTCTTCTCTTCCTGTATCTTAACCTAGTTCTGTTTATGGATCTTAAGCTTAAATCACATTACTTAATTAAGTTCGTCGTAAATTTGCCCAGACTTCCGCCCAGTGCTTAAACTATTCAATGTAAGAAAAGAACCGAGCGAGTCATAAAATGAATTCATAGAAGTATCTTCACATAGTTAAATAGCTAAAATCTAACCTTACAAATTCTAATAAGGAATCCTTATGAGAAACGCCGAAACATAAACATCAAATTAAGAAACGAAAGTTCGTTGCCCTTGAAATTTCGGAGAAGAACTATATGTCGTGGGTGTTGGATGCTGAAATCCATTTAGATACAATAGGTCTTGGAGACGCCATTAAATACAAAAATAAAGAATCCCAAGATTGTACTAAGGCCTTGATTTACTTGCGCCATCACCTTGATAAATGGTTGAAAATAGAATATCTCACAGTCAAAGATCCACTTATTTTGTGGAGTGGCTTAAAGGAAAGACATGACAACTTAAAGCTGGTCACACATCCACAAGCAAGATATGATTTGGCTCATCCGCGACTCCAAGGCTTTAAGTCTATTTCTGAATACAATTCGGTGATGTTCAGAATTACTTTTAAATTGAAACTCTGTGGAGATAGTATCACTGACTATGATATGCTTGAAAAAATGTTCTGTGATGATCTGATAGGTCATCTTATAATTTAAACCTAATTCTTTGATACGGAACTTTTAAAAGTCATGTTTTAGCCTTACTCGATTTGCGTGCGCAGTCCGTGTGTCGTTCCAAAAAGATTTTATATTAAAAACTGATAAAAATAAGAAATTTCGCCTAAAACATCATTTGAGTTGACTTCGGTCAACATTTTTGGTAAATGGACCTGAAATCATGTCTTGACGGCCCTGGTGGATCCGTATTATGATTTGGGACTTGAGCGTATGCACATAATCGAAATCGGAAGTCCCTGGCCCGAGATATCGGACTATGTCGAAATATAAAAGTTAAAAGCTTAATGAAATTGAAGTATTTGACCGAAGTTTGACATTTTGGATAACGGGTCCGTATTTTGGTTTCGGAACTCAGTATAGGTCAAATACCATAATTATGACTTATCTGTGAAATTTGATGAAAATTAGAGTTGATTTGACGTGATTCGGACGCTCGATTATGAAAATAGGAATTTTAAAGCTTTCTTGAAAATTTCATGTGATTCGGGGTTAAACTCGTAGTTCTAGGTGTTATTTTGGCAATTTGGTCGTGCGATCAAGTTCGTATGATATTTTTAGACTTGTGTGCATTTTTGGTTTAGAAGCCCGAGGGCTTGGGTGAGTTTCTGATAGACTACAGAGTGAAATTGGTTTGGAAAACACTGCTGGTGCATATGATATTATTGTAGACCTCTGATCTCGCATTTGCGAGATCAGGCATGGCAATTGCGACCTCTGAGAGGTTCAGATATGCGAACTTCTCATCGCAAATGCGAAGAGAAGCTGAGCCAACAGTTATCGCATTTGCGAGTTTCCTTTCGCATTTGCGAAGTGAGTCTGGGAAGGGCAGTGATCGCAAATGCGATCATTAAGTCGCATTTGCAAAGATTCAAGGTCGCATTTGCGAGATTATCTTCGTATTTGCGAAGGCAGCAGAAGTGTAAAGGGCTACGCATTTGCGATGGCTTCTTCGCATTTACGAAGCTCAGGTCACAAATGCGACATCTGCAGCTGCGTAAAAGTGACTTAGACGGGATTTTTCTCCCATTCTTCAAATTTTCAAATCCTAGAACCCTAGAGGCGATTTGTCTAAGTCCAATTCTTCCCCAAACTTTGGTAAGTGATCCTAATCCACTTTCTATCAAATTTCCATCACATTTCATGAATCTCCAACCTAAAATCTAGGATTTTCCGTGGTAGAAATTGGGGGTTTGGGTAGAATTAGGGATTTTTGGGAAATTAGGATTTAGACCTCAAATTAGAGTCGAATTTCAAAACTAACTACATAATCGGGCTTGGGGGTGAATGGGTGAATGTTTTTTGGTACGAACCTCGAGTTTTGACCAAGCGGGTCCACTGTCGATTTTTGACTTTTTGGGAGAAAGTTTGGGAAATCAAAAATTTTCCAATTTAATTGATTCCTTTAGCAATAATTGATGTTATTGGTTAATTGTGGCTAGATACGAGTGGTTTGGAGGTGGATAGTAGATGAAAAGCTGTAATTGAGCAAGGTAAATGTTGTGTCTAACCTTGACTTAAGGGATTAGGAACCCTTGACTTAATTGATATATGCAATTCATGTGAGCGGCGTATATGTGAGGTGAAGAGTACTTATGTGCAGCCAATTTAGCTGTTTTTGCCTATTTCTTTCCCGTTCTTCTTATATTGTTTCCTTCCCCGCCTTAACTGTTACATGATTTACTTGTATTTCCATGCCTAATTGTTACTTTTTAGACATTGTTTCTCCTTGTTGAAGGTATTAGTTATCCCATAGCTTCATTGTCTCATAGTATTTGTTTAAGTTGTTTTATTGGTGCTTTATGAAATATTCCAGAATGGTCTCGCTGCATAGTATTACTTGCGTAAGGTTTTATAGAGTACAAGCTTCTCATTTGCATTAAGTATTATGAAGGGTTTGTGTTAAATTGTAAAATTCTTGTACTTATTGAGTAGTTGATACTGATATGGTGGGATCGAGTTGCGCGCCGCAACAGGTGGAATAAGGGTGATATATTGAGGAGGAATAAGGGTGAGTTGATATTATACGATGGGATCGGGTTACACGCCGCAACACTTTTATTTATATTCTGTTGTTTATGGTATTAAGTGGAAATAAGGGAGGAATATGATATGTATGGTGGAGTCGGGTTTCGCGCCGCAGCAATCTATATGTTTATGCTTTTCTTGACTGTGTTAGCTGTACGGTAGTCTTGAATTGCACTTAAGAATTGGCAGTAGCTTAACACTGACGAAATATGTTGGGTACTGTATTTACTTTTTGCAAATTATTGCTTTACTTTATTCTGTCTTCTTTTCTGCTTTTATTATTTATCGTATGCAGATTATATTGTGAGTGTCCCGCCGTAGCCTCGTCACTCCTTCGTCGAGGTTAGGCTCGGTACTTACCAGTACATGGGGTAGGTTGTACTGGTACTGTACTCTGCACTTCCTGTGCAGTTTTTGGAGCAGGTTCGGGCTGATCGAGAGGTTAGCTGTAGAATTCATTGCTAGGAGATCCAAGGTAGTCCTGTTGGCATCCGCATGCCTTGGCGTCCCCTTCTATACCACTATACTTTACTGTTTTTCGTTAATTCACAAACAATTATATTTTTCTTCCGGACAAATACTTGTAGTAAAATCTTAGTATGTTCGTAAATTTTGACTCCGGATTCTGGGTAGCAATAGTATGTAATCAAAGTTGTTATTATTATATTTTAGCGTTTATTTTGATTATTATGGCTTGTTTACTGATAAACACTTAAAGGTAAATAATTGACTAAATAACCTCTAATGTTGGCTTGCTAAGCAAATGTAATGTTAGGCGTCATCACGGTCCCGACAGTGGAAATTCCGGGTCATGACACGTTCACAGCGTTTCATGCCTCCAAGAGAAAGGCTTCAAGAAGTATTTTGAGTTGATTTCTCTCCTCCTTGTGGGTGAATGAAACAATGACTTGCTCATGAGAAATCACGATAATCGACCCACTGGGTCTATACGATTGCCTGAAGTGGATGAGGTGTATTCACATTATGCTAAGCGAGAAAAGGTCGTGGCCCTACTCGTGGTTGTGGATGTGGATAAGAAAGAAATTTTCTTGGTGTTAATTATCTCCCAAAGAAAAATAACCACCGAAAGTGGAAAAGGAAAGACGATAAGCCAAAGGCAAATGGTTCAGAAACTAAATGCTATCGTTGCATTGAAAAAAGGCATCGGGCAAATATTTGTTTTAAACCAAGACATTTGGTTGATCTTTATCAAGCATCTCTGAAGAATAAAGGCTCTGAGGCTAATTTTGTCTATGACAATTAATTTGACATAACCCACTTGGATGTGACATATTTCTTTGAGCACCCTGATGGAAAAATAGACCACTTGATCGGTTATGGATCAATAGTTAAAGATAATTGAGTAGTTTGATTTTTATTTTTGCATATTTGTATGAGCTAGTGAATAAACATCATATAATCACAGTTCTTTACATGAGTGGCAATCATTAGTATCAATTCGTATTATTTATTTTATGAAATAGTGTTAGTTCGTTTTGATTAAATATAGTTAGTATCTGTTTTAAATAATGTTTCCGTTTACGTAGTTTCCAAAGAATAATATATTCTTTATTCAATAACGTTATGATGTGAAGAGAAAATCTAACATTTGCAAGGAAATTCAAATCTTCAATTTCTTTTGTGATTTTTTTCTTGCAACTGACATGCTAAGTTGCTAATTGCATGAAAAATTTCAGCATCACAGAAAAGGCATGTGTGCATGTGAACCATTAGAGTTTCTTTCATAAACAAAACTTGATTATGTCACAAACACCAATACGGATTTCCGCTCAATCAATTAATCATAATTCATTCCTAAATTAGCGTATGTCAGTTTGATTAAATCCGAAACATTTGCTCAGTCAAAATACCACCAATTGGATAAGTGATTGAGTACACGTCAAACTGAAATTTTAGTACTTATTTTCTAATTAAATTGTGCAATCAAAGAAAGTGTCGTGCGAAAAGTTTGAAGTAGTGATTATCGACACATTAATTGACAAGTTATTGAGTACAATTTTAAATGATCCAATTTTCTCAATGTTTTCTTATTGTGCAAGACTATTAAGTCATTTAAGGAAAGGCATAATTATATTATTTTTTGCTAATTATTTGTATCATAATCAGAGTTTGCTCGAAATTGCATTAAAATGTTTGATTTAACTTTACTTCTTTCCCCTTTTTCTTTGAAAATACTACTCCATCTGTTTCAGTTTATGTGAACCTATTTCCTTTTTAGTCCGTTCCAAAAAGAATGACTCCTTTCTAAATTTGGAAACAATTTTGCTTAAACTTTCACTTATACTCTTAATGAGAAACTTTTATAACCACACAAATACTCTGGATCCCTTTTTGACTTGTTTAGGACCATAAATTCAAAAGGTCTTCATTTTTTCTTAAATTCCGTGTCCAGTTAAACAGGTTCACATAAATTGGAACGGATTGAGTAATGTTTATTTGTATATTTTCTTTTGTATGTCAACCATGAGAAGTAAATATGAATATCTCTCAAAGCAAACTTGGATCAAAATTCAATTGTAAAAATATTTGTTTAGCTGATTCATGTACAACACATACAATATTCAAAGAAAAGAAATAGTTCTCTCATTTAAGTATGTGTAAGGCATATGTTACTACAATTCTGGTAGTAGTAATCTAATTGAAGGCTTTGGAAGAGCTACTATAACTCTGCCTAGGGGAACAATACTTATCATAGATGATGCAATGTTCTCCTCCAAGTCCAAGAGGAAGTTGTTGAGTTTTAAAGATATCCGCCGAAATGGATATCATAATGAGACAATAGATGAGAATAATCTTGAATATCTCATCGTTACCAAAAATGTCGCTGGCTAGAACAGTGTTGTTAAGAAGTTCCTATATTTATTTTGTGGCCTGTATTGGAAAAGAATTAGTGCAATTGAGGCACATTCTATCGTAAACCAAAAGGTTATTGATTCTAATACCTTTGTACTTTTGCATGATCGATTGGGATATCCTGGATCAATTATGATGAGACGGAATAGAAAACTCAAATGGGCATCCATTAAATAATTTAATAATTTTTCTAAATAATGAATTTTCTTGCACTTCTTGTTATCAAGGCAAAGTTAATTATTAGACCATCACCAACAAAGGTTAGGTATGATTCCCCTGCGTTTTTGTAACGTATACAAGGGAACATTTGTGGACCTATTCACCCACCTAGTGAGTCGTTTAGATATTTTATGGTCTTAATAGATGCATCTTCTAGATGGTCTCATGTGTGTCTATTGTCATCTCGCAACCTGACGTTTGCAAAATTAATGGCATAAATAATTCGATTACGGGCACAATTTCTCGATAGTCCAATTAAGTCTATTAGACTTGATAATGCTGTTGAGTTTTTATCCCAAGCACTAAATGAATATTGCTTATCAATTTGGATAAAAATGAAACATCATATAGCTCATGTTCACACTCAAAACGGCCTTGCAAAGCCTTTGATTAAATGTTTGCAATTGATAGCAAGACCATTACTCATGAAAACGAGGTTACCTACTTCTGTTTGGGTTCATGCCATTTTGCATGCAGCAATACTAGTTCATCTCAAACCGATAAATTATCATAAATATTCCTTGTTGTAATTATTTTTGGGTCATGAACCTAATATATTATATTTAAGAATTTTTGGATGTGCAGTATATGTGCCTGTATCACCGCCATATCACACTAAAATGGGTCCCGAAAGAAGGTTAGGAATATATGTTGGGTTTGAATTTCCCTCCATTATTCGCTACCTCAAAACATTAACGGAGGATTTGTTCACTGCTTGATTTGTAGACTGTCATTTCGATAAGACACTTTTTCCAAAATTAGGGGTAGAAATTGGTGAAACCAAATCAGAAATTTTGTGGAAAATCCATCATTGTCTCATCATGATCCACGTGCCTCTATTTGTGAAAAAGATGTGCAAATGATCATTCACTTGCAGAAAATTGCAAATCAAATGCCAGATGCATTTACAAATTTGAAAAGGATAACAAAATCACATATCCCTACAGAGAATGTTCCAATTCGTATTGATGTTCCTGTTGGACAATCTTCTAGTGTCATAGCTAATGGGTCAAAAGTACGCCTAAAGCGTGGCAGACCGTTGGGTTTTAAGGATGGAAATCCTAGAAAAAGAAAAACAAATGATCAAGATAACACTACGAAAGAGTCTCAAGAAGCAATCCACGATTTAATCAGTCCTGAGATTCATGATGAAATCATGAGCATAAGACTCAAGAAAATAAGGAACTACCAATAAATCCTCGATATTGAGACAAATCTAAATCGATTGGATATAGTGGTGGATTATGTCTTTGCATACACTGTTACATCTAGTATTATGCAAGATAGTGAGGATTTTGAACCTCAATTTGTTGGAGAATGTCGACAAAGACGTGATTGGCCAAAATGGCAAGAAGCAATCTAATCCAAGTTGGATTCACTTACGAAACATGTAATTTTTGGGACTGTAGTCCAAACACCTAATGGTGTTAAGCCTGTTGGCTGTAAATGAGTCTCTGTACGTAAAAAGAACAAGAAAAACGAGGTACAAATATATAAGGCACGCCTTGTTGCACAAGGATTTTCACAAAGGCCTGGTGTCAATTATGAAGAGAAGTATTCTCCTGTTATGGATGTTATAATGTTCCGTTATCTCATTAGTCTTGTTGTAGATGAAAAGATCGATATGAATTTAATGGATGTGGTTACATTCTACCTTTACGGCTCACTTGATAATGAGATATACATGAAAATTTTCGAAGGACTTAAAATGTTTGACGCACATAATTCAAAGTCTCGGGAAATATTTTCAATCAAATTGAAAAGATCTTTGTATTGTCAAAAGCAATCAGGAATAATATGGTATAGACGTCTTAGTGAGTATTTATTAAAGGAAGGTTATATAAAGGATGTCATTTGTCCATGTGTTTTTATAAAGAAAATAACATCGAAATTTATTGTATTTTTTGTATATGTTGATGACATAAATCTTATTGGAACTCCTATAAGACTCCAAAAAATAATTGATTATTTAAAGAATGAATTCGAGATGAAAGATTTTGGAAAGAAAAAATTATGTCTCGACTTGCAAATTGAACGTTTGACAAACAGAATTTTTGTTCATCAATCTGCCTACACAGAAAAGGTATTAAACAGTTTTACATGGATGTAGCACATCCATTAAGTACTCCGATGGTGGTTTGAATACTTGATGTGAATACGGACCCGTTCCGACCTCAAGAAAATAATGAAGTGCTTCTTGGTCTGAGGTACCATATCTTAGTGCAATTTGTGCACTAATGTATCTTGCTAATACTATAAGGCCTGACATAACTTTTTCGGTTAATGTTTTAGCAAGATATAACTCTTCTCCTACAAGGAGACATTGGAATCGAATCAAACAAATATTGCAGTATCTAAAAAGGACTACCGATATAAGCTTATTTTATGGCAACAATTGCAGTCTCGATCTTGTTGGTTATGCCGATGCTGGGTATTTATCCGGACCAGATAAGGCCCGATCTCAAATAGGCTATGCGCTACATGTGGAGACATTGCCATCTTGGCGATCCACTAAGCAATCAATCGTGGCTACTTCATCTAATCATGATGAGATAATTATTATTCATGAAGCAAGTTGAGAATGTGTATGGTTGAGGTTTATAATATATTTATTCAAAACAAATGTGGTCTGAAGGGTAACAAACTACCCACGATTTTGTATGAAGAAAATGACGCATGCATAGCCCAATTGAAGGGAGGAAGGAGATAGGACAAAGAACATTTCACCAAAGTTATTTTTCGCACATGAGCTTCAAGAGAATGTCGATATCAATGTGCAACAGATTTGTTCAAGTGATAATATGGCTTATTTGTTCACCAAACCTCTATCGACGTCAACCTTCAAGAAGCTGGTGTACAATATCGGGATGCAAAGGCTCAAGGATATGGATTGATACTCTCATCAGGGGGAGTTAATACGCGTTACACTCTTTTTTCCTTACAAAGTTTGGTCCCATTAGGTTTTCCTTGCAAGGTTTTTAAACAAGGCAATCAAAAGGCGTATTATTAAACATGTGTACTCTTTTTTATTTACCTAGAATCCCCCCCCCCCCCCCCCCCCCCGAGTTTTATTTTAGTTAAGGTTTTAACGAGGCACATTAACTATTGAGTAGATTTTTAGCTTGCTAGGTTTGACTGCACTCACCTTACCCACCCGTTGTGTCTGAATAGTTTCAGACTTGCTCCCCCTCTCTCTCTCTTTCTTCTCTCTAACAATATAACAAGACGACACCTTTTTTACCTTCCTCGTCCATGTTCAAAATTAGCGGGCAATTTTTGCCAATTTGGAAAAAATCCCTTCTTTGCCATTTTTGGCTTAATTATTTCTGCCTTTTGTTTCTTTTTCTGTCACTACCCGATGGGAGAAGTGATTGGCGCCCACCTATACCACTAAAGAGTAGCAAGGTAGGGGTCGAAGCAGCTTTTACCCGAACGGGTCGGGATCGATTTACAAAGGGAGCTATGTATGTGGGAGTTGAGCGTCTAGATGACCTAGTGGTGTGTCATGCTCTTGATTACACCTCTCATCAAAATGTTTTTGTAATTATGCTACGGTTTAATCTAAATGAAATGATGAACTAGCTAACTAATATTTTTTATGGATTTTCTCAGTTGATTAAAAGCACTAGGTCTATGACTTAATCCTAGGTGAGTAAATAATAGGATCCAAAAATTGAGAATAACCTTGTGAGTAGTGGGTGAATGACATAACCTCATGCTAAGTTTCTCACCCAATACCTCTCGGTAGTTTGGGCGAATTTGCCCAAATTGGCCTTCTCAAGCACAATTGGGTGTTTTCATTGAATTACATAAATTGGCTCAAGTCAGGTATAACTATCTCTAGCATCCACCCTTTTATTGGGGCTATAAATCTCTTGAGTTCACCCCAATACCTTGTTAGCCTAATTACCTAGACTTGGGTTATCTTTCTCAAGAGTAACCCTAGTCATGAAGGCATGAAATAGTGTTTTGCAACCACTAAATCTGAGATTTATACACAAATTAGGCTAAAAACCAACACTGAGGTGACAAAATCATCCTAAAATTGAAGACCCATTAATTACCCACACTAGGGTTGGTGGGGCAAACCCTAGTTTAAGGGTCTAGATACTCATAATTGAAGAAGAAACTAAAGTAGAAGATGAAATTAAGCTCATAAATGTAAATTACAAGATAGAAATTGAAGAACTATGATAAAATTACTCAAAATGAACAAAAACCACTATTCACGTGTTCCTCCTAATAGCTGATAACCTAAAAATAAGAAAAAGATCTATTTATACTAGGCTGAAAATACTGGACAAAATTGCCCCTACAGAGAATTCGCTCCCAGCGTATTTTTGAGTGCCATGGCGGTTGGCTTCCACTGGCAGCGGAATAATGACCGCTGCAACGGTCTTGGACGGTGAAACCTCTCTGATTCTCAATTCCGCATCCAGCGGAATAATGAAATGTTGCATGGAAGCTGAAACGCGACAACGGAAAAATACCGTTGACCGCGAAAGTATGAATTCCCACTGTTGCTGACTCTATGTAGTTTATAAAAATGCCCCAGCATAATATTGGACGCTGCACCGTAGATAATCCGCTGTAGCAGAAAAGTAGTGCGGTCAGCGGTGAGTTATGCCTCAAAAACCACCTCTCTGAAGTTTTCCAATGGGGCATCGGTGAGAAATCCCCTGCAACGAAATGACAAACACTCCAGCGGAAAGTGGGCAATGTAGCGTTCCTGCTGGATACTGAGATATTGCAAGTTTTTCTCCTTTTTGAGACCTTTTAGGATCAATATTCACATATCAACTCAATTCCTGCAATTTGAACAACTTGCATCAAAATGTGAGAGTATTTTAGTCAAATTGGCCTAAAAACCTAAGAAAACGAGAGTAAATAGTAGTACAAATCACTAGTTATCAACTCCCCCAAACTTAAGTATTTGCTTGTCCTCAAGCAAACAAAATAAATCCCACCTCCGTAACAAGAATAGAGAAAGTATTTCAGCCATTAAGACGTGATTCATCAAACTTCACTTGGGACCAACAATTACCCTCAACACAAATGCATAATTGACAAAGTTATGCAATGATTTTCTAGCTCACTAGATCTAGTGTGACACTAAAGCTTCAAGAGTTGACTTAAGTCGTCATAGAGCTCTCTCTTTCACCTCAATCACTGTGGATCCCAGACTCTTTCTTCTCTACTTTCCCTAGGCTCATCTCACCATAATGAATGAACTCTCAAAATTAGGTTTATCATCTCAAAAGAATGCCCCAAGTCCGGCATTAAGTTCCATAGGCTTGCCCCTCGTGTAAATCACCACTAATGTAAGCTCACTCAACTTGAGATCCTTTAGGGCTTTGTCGGGATGTAATGGAGTCTTCTTGGATCAAATTTGGTCATGATGAACTTTGGTAGAAAATCTTCCCTTAAGCACTCCAATTTTCACATTTTTGCACATTTTACTCTTGACTCTTTGAGTCACACATTTTCCTTGTGGAACTTAGAGAGACTCATAGTCATTCTTTCTTTTACTTTGGGATCATTTTCCTACCTTTTTCTTTATTTTCCATCATTTCAACCTCTTTTTCAAACTTTTGCTTTTCCTTTCACCCTTTTTCTTTTCTTTTTGGTTCATTTTCCTTTTCAACCTTTTCTTTGGCCCATTTTTTATAACCAATCCTTTTATCAATATGCATTTCCTCGTCTCACCCCCAAACTTATGATTTTTGCCTATTCTTATCAAGAGTGCTCAAGGAAAGAATGGGTGCCAAGAGATGGTCATTAGAGAACAGATGAAGGTTTGCAATGTGGTTTTTGAACAAATCGGCTCAGGCTCAAAAAGGGGTTGACTAGGGATCTTGTCAAGGTAGGCTAAAGAGGTCTTTCAATTCCATTAGGGAGTCATAAGGCCTATGATCATCTCACAAGTCGAGCTCACTTAAGATTTCGCCTAGAAAAACACTCGGGGCAAGTTCTAGACTTTTAGGCACGACACTTGGGATATGTAATTTCAAACCTCACCTCACAAACCTTAGGATTGTTAAAGAGTATCGAGTCTAGGGCCCACAACAACCTTGGTTCAAATTGAAAACTCAAGTATGGCCATGTACACCACCCGAGGACAGTTTCAGTCAACTCAAGACTCTAAGGGTCACAACTAGAACTAGCCTCATTTGGAATTTGTCTTTAACCATGAGGTTAAAGGTAAGTCTATTGGTGCTAAGTGAAGCTATATTTGAATCACATTTATTCACTACTACTGATACAAAAGAAAACTAAAACAAAAAGAAAAACGAAAAAACTGACTCAATCCCTTAAGAAGGTCGTCACACCGTCTGTCGTAGGGAAGAGACACCCGGTTCGAAGAATTTCCATCCCTAGAAAGAACCGTGGCCTTAAGAAAACTAGGGATTATTGGCAACGCAAAAGGAAAAGAAGAAGTTATAAATTAAAAATAAGCTATTAAATGAAATAAGAAGTTAGACTACAAATTGAAAAAGCTAACAAAGTTACAGATGGTATCCCGATTTACGTCGGGAATATCATGTGCAGGGTGATAGACCGGGTTGTGAAGAAGAATGAGGCCTCATATCCCTTTCCCCATTTCCTTACTATGTATTTCCGAGACAACGATGTGTTGGGGAGGGATTTTGACACTTTTGTAAAGCCCCGGTCTGATTTCTCAGGCCACAGTTTGAAGGGGTCAGACAACCCCAAAGAAAAAGGGAAAGCCACCACATCTGCAGCCCCTGGTACTCCTACTGCCACAGAGCTTTCCGTTGCTGCTGAAGCCTCCATTGCTTCAGAGGGGCCCATTTTTGCTGCTGTCCCTCAGCCTCCGTCAGATCCTTCCATGGCCATACCAGTATTAGTGCCATCATCTTCCACTTACCCTCAGACGACCTTGAGGGTGTCTCAGACTCTAGTTGGTATCACCAACTGGCTGCAGGTAGCTTCCTATAAGCTTAATTACCTTTCTTCTACAGTTGCAGCCCAGTCAGCTCCGGAACCTATTGCATTGCCTCCTACTCTGGAGGATACATTGAAGATCTTGGTGGATAACCAAAAGAAAATCATGAGACACTAGAGAAGCAAGAAGAGGAGGTCACTTATTGGGGCAAGTATGTGAAGAAGATGAAGAAGTCCCAGGATAATATGAAGAAGGTACAGAAGAAGATGCAGGAGAATTAAGCTGCTTTGATGAAGGAGGTGGCAAAGGTCGCAGCTGTAGGGGACATCCCCCTTGATCTTTTGTTAGGAGAGTCAGAGCCCACTGACCAGGCCACACATGTTGATGAGGCAGACCTTCCACCAGCCCCAGTTCGTAGGAGAGCAATCCCGCGGACTGATGACATGGAGATTCATCTCAAAGAGCCCGAGGGCCAAACATCCATGCAGCCATAGGATCCTGCTATCACCACTGGCACAATTCCTTCTTCATCAGCCCCATTTGATCCTTCACCTATGCAGCCTGAGGCACCATAGGGAGTTTCTTTTTTACTCTCTCTCACCCCTTTCCCCTGATCTATATTTTGGCTCGTTAGCATTAAGGACAATGCTAGTTTTTATTGGAGGGGTTGGCCTCTATTTGGTAGTTGATGATTTCAGACAGTTTTATGATTTTGGGTTGTAATAAATTTTGATACTATTTTTCTTTCCTTATTTGCATTCCCGTACTTTTTACTTCTTGGTATGTATATATTCAGATTCCCTATCATATGTATAAATTCTCAGAAGCGGGAAGTGCTGGGCAAAACCTATAAAAGGTTGCCTTCGCGAATTTTCATCCATTTCTTCAGCATTTTTGACGGATTTGGAAACTTTGAGCTGTGATTTCAAGGGGGAATTAAGTGTTTTCAGTGATGTAAGCTACTTGGACCTTGCATATTTTGCTTATGGAAATTATTCCATTTTTTAATCATGATTTTATTGGAAAAATTTGGGGAAAAATTGGGATATTAGGGCTTGAAATTGGAAAGTTTAAATTAGGATTTGAGGGGCCATTTGATGTCCGATTTTGATGATTTTGGTATGTATAGACTCTTGAGAAGGTAAATATTCTAGTGTTAGATTTTTATCGTATTTCGAGACGTGGGACCGGGTGTCGGGTTTGGCCAATTTCGGGATTTTTGATGTAATTTGGTTATTTTCGAGTGGGCTTTGTTCCTTTAGCGTATTTTGATGATATGAATCTGATTTTGAATATATTTGAGGTCGAGACATATGTAAGGGCATCACAGAGTAGATTTTCATCCGGCTTGAGATAAGTAATGATTGTAAATCTTGTCTTGAGGGTATGAAACCCCGGATTTCACATGATATCACTATTTTGGAGTGGCGCACATGCTAGATGGCGAGTGTGTGGCGTGCAACGTTGGGGATTGTGACTTGGTCCATCCCGTAGCAACTATTAAGTTGTGTATTTGACCATAAATCATATGATATTTTATGTTTTAGAGATTATTACTATGTTTTAGGCTGAATGTCGTATTTGGGCCTCGTGTCAAGTTGTTTGGACCTTAGGGTATTTTTACTGCTATTTCCTCAATGTGTTGACTTAAGATTTACACTCAATCATGCTATGTTTAAATGATTACGAAACTCAGTCTTATTTACACTATTTGATGCATAAAATGATATTTTTGGAAGAGCACCCTGTTTTATTGGTAGCCCGAGTGGCTTGAGAGGTTTCTGACTAAGTGAGGTGGCCTTTGAGGTGAGGATATTATGGGATCGGGCTACACACCGCAGTGGGATATGTTGGATCGGGCTGCATGCTGCAGCGATATAGTGCTTGGACTGTAGGAGCCCCTCCGGAGTCTGTACACCACAGTGAGCGCAGTTACCTACTGAGTGCGAGTGCCGAGTGCCAAGTGAAGAGTGATTGGGAAGCATGAGTGGCTGTGAGGTTTCCCGAGGGTATAATTATGAGTGATTGTGAGGCATGCTGAGGGACTGATTCTGAGTGATGTTATGCTCGAGGGGCGGTTTATTATTCATATTTTTTCCTGAGAGGCTACTTATGATTTATACAAATTTTTACACTAAAATTCTGTGAAATTTTATTGAAACTGTTGGAAATTGAAATTTCAAATTATTTTCACTGAAATTGACTTTTAAGCGTTATGATTTGACATATCTACAATTTTGAAAGAAGGACTGTACTTGCGGTGGATTTTATGATGTATTTTATGTGTTTCGTATTTCTCAGACCTTATTTACTTTTATTACTTACTGAGTTGGTGTACTCACATTACTCCTTGCACCTTTTGTGCAAATTCAGGTTCTAGGGCAGAGTGAGCTGTTTACCTGTCCCTAGAGACGCACAAAGGTTTGCGAGGTAGCTGCACGCGTCTGCAACCCTCCCCTCCCCTTATTACTTCTTTAGTACTAGCATATCTAGGCCTATATCGCATTAAAGATAATGTATTAGACTTGTATTTCTTTAGATGCTCATGACTGATGACTCCGGATTTTGGGACAGAGTTAAAATATTTATCTATCTTTATTCGTTTGAAATGGTAAAATGAAAAACATTATGAAAATATCGGATAGTATTGAATAAAATGTACCTTATGTTTAAGTATTGATTTGGCTAGCCTAGTACCGCAATATGCGCCATCACGGCCGGGGTAGTTTTGGGGTCATGACACTCATGAATAAGACCGGGTTCGAAAGTCACTCGGGATCGGTGGAGGCACCCCTGTTATTAATATAACTTCAACATAGATGCCTCAGACATCGTATCATCCATTGGCAAGATTAGAGACACCAGATGGTCCAAGCCCATACAGACCGATCCTCCTCAGAGGAACCCCAACTTAATGTGCAAATATCATGGTACTCATGGTCATAGGACCGAGGACTGAAGGCGGCTTAGAGAGGAGGTAGCCCGATTGTTCAATAAGGGGCACCTTCGAGAACTCCTCGACAACCGAGCCAGGAACTATTTCCGAGAAAGAGACGCAAATAGGAAAAATGAACCATAAGAGCCCCAAAATGTCATTCACATGATAATCTACGGAGTCGACGTCCCACAAGGACCCATATTCAACGTACAAAATTATCTATCACAAGGTAGAAGCGTACTCAGGACTACATACCCGATGACACTCTCACATTCAGCAAGGAAGACATCTAGGCTTTATCTCAGCCTCACAACGACACGTTGGTTATTTCTATCCTTTTAAATAAAGTTCAAGTTAAACATGTTCTCATGGATCCAGGTAGTTTGGCCAACATAATCAGGTCAAGGGTCGTGGAACAACTCTGGATGATCGACCAAATCATACCAGCATCTCGAGTCTTGAATGGTTTCAACATGGCGAGTGAAACGACGAAGGGAGAAATCATCCTCCCAGTCAACATGGCCGGAACCATACAAGACACCAAGTTTCATGTCATTGAAGGTGACATGAGGTACAACACTTTGCTTGGAAGGCCATAGATCCATAGCATAAGGGCAGTTCTATCAACCCTTCATCAAATGATGAAGTTCCCAACAAAGGATGGTGTGAAAACAGTATATGGAGCGCGACATGAAACTAAGGAGATGTTCACAGTACACGATTTGGCACCAGTATCGACACCATCCACTTCGGAGAAGTCAAAGGACAAACAAGTAGCAAAATAGCAATCACAACTCATACCCTGGGGTGAGCCCGAGGGACAGGTGATCGATGAACAGGTGGTCGAGGACGAAGAAGAAGATTTCCTCACCCATCGAGCCTTCGTTGCCCCCGAAGAATCAGATGCGATGAAGTTCACGAAGAACTCGAGCAGGTCATATTGATCGAGCATCTCCCAAAACGAAAGATATACCAGCGAACAGGGTTAACCCCCAAACTCAGAAAAAAACTCATTCAATTTCTTATTGATAACATTGATTGCTTTTCTTGGTCCCACTTAGACATGATAGGATCCCACCAAAGATAACTACACATCGACTAAGTGTCGATCCCAGATTTAAACCGGTGAAGCAAAAGAGGAGACCACAGTCCGACGTTAAACATACCATTCATCAAAGACAATGTAACCAAACTTCTCAATTAGGATCCATTAGGGAATTAAAATGTCCCGAATGGCTAGCTAACATAGTGGTAGTCCCTAAAAAGGGAAATAAACTTAGAATGTATGTAGATTACAAAGATATGAACAGAGCATGCCCTAAAGATTCTTTCCCACTGCCCAATATCGATCGTTTGATCGATGCTACGACTGCCACGAGATCCTTACTTTTCTCGATGCCTATTCGGGTACAATCAAATTCAAATGAACCCGGAGGACCAGGAAAAGACTTCGTTTATCACGAAGTATGGTACATATTGCTATAATGTAATGCCCTTTGGGATAAACAATACAGGAGCAACATATCAATGCCTAGTTAATAAGATTTCGAACACAAAATATGCAAATATATGGACGTTTACATTGATGACATGCTAGTTAAGTCCCTAAAAGTAGAGGACCATTTGACCCATTTGCAGGTAACGTTCGATATCTTAAGAAAGTACAACATGAAACTCAACCCCGAGAAGTGCGCTTCCAAAGTCGGCTCAAGCAAGTTCTTAGGTTTCATGGTGTCGAAAAAGGGGATCGAGATCAACCCCGATAAAATCAAAGCCATCAATAAAATCACCATCGTGAACAATGTGAAAGCGGTACAACGGCTAACCGGAAGGATAGCTTCCTTAGGCCGATTTATCTCGAGGTCTTCAGATCGGAGCCATCATTTCTTTTCCTTACTCAGGAAGAAGAATGACTTCACATGGACTTCGGAGTGTCAACAAGCCTTGGAAGAATTAAAACGGTATCTCTCGAGCCCACCCTTGCTCCATACTCTGAAGGAAGATGAAACACTATACTTGTATTTAGTCGTGTCCGAGGTAGCGATAAGTGGTGTATTGGTTCGAGAAGAACAAGGTACGCAATTTCCTGTATATTATGTCAGTCAGACCCTAAGTGATACTGAAACTAGGTATCTGCATTTAGAAATATTAGCTCTTGCATTAGTAAGTGCATCTAGGAAATTAAAACCATATTTTCAATGTCATCATATATGTGTGTTAACTACATATTTTAACTACCCTTTCCGGTCGTTCCATGGAATTAGCCTCGTTATTCATGTTTCTACCTTGTCATGCATTACTTAGTCTATTTATGATGTGTTGGGGTCGGTTGGTTCAGGTCAGAGTGGTCGTGGTGAGTACTGATACACAGTCTCTTAAGCTAGCTTAATGGTTAGAAAAGTCAACTGAGAGTTGACTATTAGGCAAACGACCTCGGAATGTTGATTTAATGGCTCGCATAGCTTCGTTAGGAAATTTGGGATTTAGGGGTGTGTTCGGAACGTGGTTTTGATGTTCGGAGTAGAATTAGGCTTGAAATTGCGAAGTTGAGTTTTTGGTGAGTTCCGGTCGGCAGTGAAAAATAAGCTATCGGGGTCGGAATGGAATTCCAAAAGTTGGAGCAGGTCCGTAGTGTCATTTTGGACGTGTGCGCAAATTTTCAGGTCATTCGGATGTGTTTTGGTTGGTTTCGGTATCGTTGGTGATTTTTCGGAAGTTTAGGAATCTTAGGCTTGAATCATGGGTTGAATTGAAGTTTCGATGTTATTTTGGGTGTTCCGAGAGTTCGACTAAGTATGGGTGATCATTTATGACTTGTTTGGGTTTTTGGTTAGGGTCTCGAGGGGCACGGGTTAATTTCGGATAGTCGTCGAAAGGTTTGAAGTTGAGAAATTGCCCTTGAAGCTGCTGGTGTGAACGTTTCTTGTTTTTCTGAACCTGCGGAAGGGGGAGCCACAGGTGCGAGGTCGGTGGTGCGTACTGGGAGTCGCAGGTGTGAGAATTGGGGCCAACGTTAATTTCTGCAAGTGCACACCTGGGACCACAGGAGCGGGTTTGCAGGTGCACACCTGGGACCGCAGGAGCGGGTCTACAGGTGCGGATAAATGATTGCAGGTGCGTTTTCACTGGAAAGAAGGTATAAATATCTAGCTGATGCGTGGCTAGAATTCATGATTTTAAGCATTATATACCTTGCATTTTATGTGCTT
>MDKJ01279461.1:0-34620 GCA_005239525.1 Nicotiana knightiana | reverse complement strand
TGACTTGATTTATTCATTTCCACTGTTATTCATTATATGGATTTACATGATTTAAATTGCTCGCCACTACACTCAAGTTTTTAGTTACATCGATTACTTACTGAGTTGGCGTACTCACGTTACTCTCTGCACCTCTATGTGCAGATCCCGGTTCCGGACCATCTCACTAGTTGATTTCCAGACGATCTTGGAGTTGTTCGAGGATTGAGGTAGCTGCTCAGCGTCCCCAGCTCACCTCATTTCCTTCCTTCAGATTATAGTTTCTTTTGGTATTTTGTACCTCAGACTTTGTTGTAGCAAGTCACTGTTGTACATTGTATTTTAAGTCTTAGATGCTCATGACAGTTGACTCTAGGTTTTGGGGAAGTGTGTATTTGTTTATCTCTTTCTGATATTTTTTTTTTGAAATCTGCTAAATTTTGGTGAAATTATGGGATATATTGATAATCTGAAATGGTTCGCTAGCCTGGTTCCATGATAGGAGCCATCACGGCCGGCTTAGGATTTGGGGTCGTGACAAGTTGGTATCAGAGCCTAGGTTACATAGGACTCAACGGTTATGAGCAGGTTTAATAGAGTCTTGCGGATCGGTATGGAGACGTCTGTACTTATCTTCGAGAAGCTACAGAACCCTTAGGAACAATCTCATTTTTCTTGAATTCTGTCGTGCCATTTGATTGGTTCTGGAATTCTAAACTTCTGTTGTTTCATTCTCTCATAGATGGTGAGGATCGCGCCACCGATCAGGGCGATCAGCCACCAGCTAGACCAGCGAGGGGCCGAGGCCGTGGTAGAGGTAGGGGCTAGCCCGTGCAGCAGCCAGGGAAGTGCCAGTTGATCCCCCTACTGTTCAGGGTCAGATTCCCGCCACAGATACTCCAGCGGGGCAGGCTTAGGCACCGGCAGTGCCTATTGTTATTCCAAATCTTCAGGAGACCTTGGCCTAGACCTTGACGGTATGTACCACCCTTGCTCAGGCAGTTGCTGCTACTTCTCAGGCCGGGGGAGGCAGTCAGACTCCAGTTGCCCGAACACCTGAGCAGGCTACTTAGGGCCATCAGACACCGGTGGCGGTTCCAGTCCAGTCGGTTGCTCCAGTTCAGGACTTCATGGTCCCAGCTATGCAAGATGATGAGCAGCGTAGGATGGAGAGGTTTAGTAGACTACAGCCTCCGACATTTAGTGGTGCTGAGGGCGAGGATGCCCAGGGTTTTCTAGATAAGTGTTAGAGGATGCTGCGTACTGCTGGGATTTTGGAGACAAGTGGGTTCTCTGGTGCTTCCTTCACTTGGTGGGAGTCTTTTGAGAGGCGTAGGCCTATTGGTTCAGCACCCCTTACCTGGCAGCAATTCTCCACTATCTTCTTCTAGAAGTATGTACCCTAGTCTCACCGGGAGGAGCAGCGAAGGCATTTTGAGCAGCTGCGTCAGGGGGAGATATCAGTGACACAGTACGAGATGCGATTTTCAGATTTGGCTCGTCATGCCACCGAGTTGGTCCTTACTGATAGGGAGAGGATTAGGAGGTTTATAGATGGCCTTACTTATCAGCTCCGCTTTTTCATGACCCCGGAGAGAGTATCAGATGCTACATTCGAGTAGGTTGTTGATATTGCTCGAGATATTGAGTCGGCTCGCCACCAAGAGCGGGTAGAGAGGGAGGACAAGAGGCCTCGTGAATCGGGTGGTTCTAGTCGTGCTCCTTCCAGGGGGCAGTTTCAGCATGGTAGAGGTCGTTCATTCAGGCCTCCTCGATCAGGCTGCCCAGCCTATGGAGGTGCATCTTCGGGGCATGGTCCCCACGATTTTCAGCCAGGCCATTCTTCATTCGGTGCCCTTCCAGCCCAGAGTGCAGCTCGAGCACCATCAGCTCAGGGTTCTTCTATGCATAGTTCTCTTAGTGGCCATTCTAGTTCCAGGGGTTCCTTCCAGTCCCAGTCTCCAGCTCTAGGGAGCTGTTATGAGTGTGGAGAGTTCGGCCATATGAGGAGGCAGTGTCCTCATCTTCTTGGAGGTCCATCTCAGCTGAGGAGCCAGCCTTCGACTTCAGCTCCATTTACATCACCACCCACCCAGGCAGCCAGGGGTGGTAGTCAGTCAGTAGAGGCCGCCCTAAAGGGGGAGGTAGAGCAGGTAGAGGTCAGGCCCGTATGTATGCCTTTCCAGCCAGGCCAGTTGCTATGGCCTCCGATGTAGTGATCGTAGGTATTGTCTCAGTCTATTGTCGAGATGATTTGGCTTTATTTGACCCTGGCTCTACATATTCCTATGTTTCTTTATATTTTGCCCATTTTCTGGATATGCCCCGTGAGTCTTTAGTTACATCTGTTCATGTGTCGACTCCGGTTGGCGATACTGTTGTTGTGGCGTGTGTATTGGTCGTGTGTGATATCTATTAGGGGTCTGGAGACCCGAATGGACCTACTGTTACTCAGCATGGTTGATTTTGATGTGATATTAGGCATGGACTAGTTGTCTCCGTGTCATGCCGTTCTTGATTGCAACGCTAAGATCATGACCTTAGCTATGCCGGGATGTCCAAGGGATGTGTGGAGAGATTCTTCTGATTATGTGCCTAGCAGGGTGATTTCCTACCTGAAGGCTCAGAGTATGGTTGAAAAGGGGTGTTTATCGTATCTGGTTTTTGTGAGGGATGTCAGTGGTGAGACTCCCGTTATTGATTCGGTTCCTGTGGTCCCTAACTTTTCGGACGTGTTTCCTACAGACCAGCCAGGCAGGCCACCTGATAGGGACATTGATTTTGGTATTGACCTGGTGCCAGGCACTCAGCATATTTCTATTCCACCTTATCATATGGCACCAGCGGAGCTAAAGGAATTAAGGAGCAGCTTCAGGAACTCCTAGATAAGGGGTTCATTCAGCCTAGTGTGTCACTTTGGGGTGCACCGGTGTTGTTTGTAAAGAAGAAGGATGGTTCTATGCGTATGTGTATTGATTATCGGCAGCTGAACAGGGTTACGGTGAAGAATCGGTATCCCTTGCCTCATATAGATGACTTGGTTGATTAGTTGCAGGGTGCCAGAGTACTTTCTAAGATTGACTTGCATTCCGGCTATCATAAGTTGAAGATTCGGGGGCCAGACATCCCGAAGACTGCTTTCAGGACTAGATATGGTCATTATGAGTTTCTAGTTATGTCATTCGGGCTGACCAATGCCCCAGCAACCTTTATGCACTTGATGCACAGTGTATTCCGGCCTTATCTATAATCTTTCGTCATCATGTTCATTGATGATATCTTGGTGTATTCCCGATCTCGGGAGGATCATGAGCAGCAGTTGAGAGTTGTGCTTCAGACCTTGAGAGAGAAGAAATTGTATGCAAAATTTTTGAAGTGTAAGTTTTGGCTTGATTCAGTAGCATTCTTGGGGCACGTGGTGTCCAGTGAGGGTATTCAGGTTGATCCGAAGAAGGTAGAGGCGGTGCAGAGTTGGCCTAGACCATCATCAGCTACTGAGATTAGCAGTTTTCTTGGTTTGGTAGGGTACTATCTCCGTTTCATTGAGGGATTTTCATCTATTGTTGCACTTATGACCAGACTAACCCAGAAGCATGCTCAATTCAGGTGGACTGAGGAGTGTGACTCAAGTCAGCTTTGACTACAGCTCCCGTATTGATTTTGCCTATGGGTTCAGGTTCTTATACAGTTTACTGTGATGCCTCGAGAGTTGGCCTTAGAGCGGTTTTGATGCAGGACGGTAGGGTGATTGCATACGCGTCCAGACAGTTGAAGGTGCACGAGAAGAATTATCCAGTGCACGATCTTGAGCTAGCAGCTATTGTTCACGCCTTGAAGATTTGGTGTCATTATTTGTATGGAGTGCATTGTGAGATTTTCACTAATCACCGCAGTCTGCAACATCTGCTTAAGCAGAAGGATCTGAATTTGCGTCAGAGGAGGTGGTTGGAGCTTCTCAAGGATTATGACCTCACTATCTTATACCATCCGGGGAAGGCCAATGTAGTGGCCGATGCCCTGAGTTGCAGAGCGGAGAGTTTGGGGAGTTTAACCTACCTTCCAGTAGCAGAGCGGCCTTTAGCACTTGATGTTCAGGCTTTAGCAGGTTAGTTGGTGATATTGGATCTATCAGAGCCTCCGCGGGTATTGGATTGTGTAGCCTCCACGTCTTCTCTTTATGATCATATCAGAGCACGCCAGTATGATGATCCACATTTGCTTGTTCTTCAGGACAGGGTCCGTCGCGATGATTCTAGGGATGTGCTCGGTGTCTCAACTGTCAGAAGGTCAAATATGAGCACTAGAGGCCAGGTGGACTGCTTCAGAGATTTGATATTTCGAAGTGGAAGTGGGAGCGGATCACCATGGACTTCATAGCTGGGCTCCCACGAACTTCGAGGAGGTGTGATGCTATATGGGTTATTGTGGATCGGCTGACCAAGTCCGCGCACTTTATTCCTGTTGGTACTACTTATTCTTCGTAGTGGTTAGCTGAGATTTATATCAAAGAGATTGTCCGATTGCATGGGGTTCCAGTTTCTATCATTTCTCACATAGGTACTCAGTTTACATCTCAATTCTGGAGAGCCGTGCAGAGAGAGTTGGGTACTCAGGTCGAGTTGAGCATGGCATTTCATCCTCAGACTGACGGGCAGTCAGAGCGTACGATTTAGATTTTGGAGGATATGTTGCGTGCATGTGTCATTGATTTTGGGGGTTCATAGGACCAGTTTCTGCCACTCGTGGAGTTTTCATATAATAATAGTTATCAGTCGAGTATCCAGATGGCTCCGTATGAGGCTTTATATGGTAGGAGGTGCAGATCTCTGGTTGGTTGGTTTGAACCGGGCGAGGCTAGGCTATTTGGCACAGACTTGGTTCAGGATGCGTTGGGTAAGGTGAAATTGATTCAGGAGCGGCTTCACACGGCGCAGTCTAGGCAGAAGAGTTATGCGGACCGAAAGGTCCGAGATGTGTCTTTCATGGTTGGGGAGAAGGTATTACTGAGGATGTCACCCATGAAGGGTGTTATGAGATTCGGGAAGAGGGGAAAGTTGAGTCCCCAGTTTATTGGGCCTTTTGAGGTGCTTCAGAGGGTTGGGGAGGTGGCTTATAGACTTGCCTTGCCTCCCAGCTTGTCGATTATTCATCCGGAGTTCCATGTTTCGATGCTCCGGAAGTATGTTGGTGACCCGTCTCATGTTTTTGACTTCAGCACGGTTCAGCTCGAGGGTGATATGTCATATGAGGTAGAGCCAGTGGCTATTTTGGGTCGTTAGGTCAGAAAGCTATCTAAGGATATAGCTTCAGTGAAGGTTCAGTGGAGAGGACAGCCGGTGGAGGATGCCACCTGGGAGGCCGAGCGGGAGATGCGAGACAGATATCCTCACTTATTCGAGACTCCAGGTATGTTTCTAGACCCGTTCGAGGATGAACGTTTGTTTAAGAGGGGGAAGATGCAACAACCCGGCCAGTCGTTTCATGAGATTAGCCCCGTTCCCCCCATTTCTGCTTTATCACATATTGCTTAGTCTGTTTATGTTGTGTTGGGTCGGATGGTTTGGTTTCGGAGTGGTCGTGGTGAGAATTGAGACACTTAGTCTCTTAAATTAGCTTGATAGTTGAAAAAGTCAACTGGGAGTTGACTTATTGGTAAACAACCTCGGAATACGGATTTTATGGCTCGGATAGCTTCGTTAGGTGATTTGGGACTTAGGAGTGTGTTCGGAATGAAGTTTTGATGTCCGGTGTAGAATTAGGCTTGAATTGGCGAAGGTTAGGTTTTGGCGATTTCCAGTCGGCAGTGGAAAATAGGCTATAGGGGTCGGAATGGAATTCTGACAGTTGGAGCAGGTTCATAATGTCATTTTGGATATGTGTGCAAATTTTCAGGTCAATCGGATGTGTTTTGGTTGGTTTCGGCATCATTGGAGAAATTTAGAAGTTTCAAAGCTCACAGGTTTGAATTTGATGTAATTTTGGTGTTTTCGTGTTGTTTTTGGTGTTTAGAAGGCTCGACTAAGTTTGAATGATGCTATGGGGTGTTTTGGTATGTTTGGTTGGGCCCTCGTGGGGCTTGGGATTGATTTCGGATGGTTGGCGGAGGTTTGAACTTAGGAAATTTGCAGCAAATAGTTGCTGGTGTTAAGCTGCTGGTGTGGCCGCACCTACGGATGGGAAGCCGCAAGTGCGACGCCGTAGGTGCGAAGGTCCATGCGCAGGTGCGAAAAGAGGCTAAGCAGGAGGAGTCCGCAGGTGCGAAGAGTTGGCCGCACCTGCAAAGCCACAGGTGCGGAAAAGGGACTGCAGGTGCGAGATTTGAACTGTTAATGGGTTTTCGCAGGTGCGCACCTAGGACCACAGGTGCGGGTCCGCATGTGCGAGGAAAGGTCTGCAGGTGCGGATTAACTAGGAAGAACAGTATAAAAGAGTGCCTCCGCGGAATTTTGGTTATTCTTCCATCGTTGCATGCAGGTGGAGCTTGTTTGAGAGCTAATTGAAGAAAGAATTCGAAGGTCTTCAGTGGAGGTAAGTTCCCGGGTTATAAAACTCGTTTCTATGCTATTTTGTACGGATTAAGCTTGTAATTTGAAGGTTAAAGGGGAAAAAGTTGGGAATAATGGGGAGGAAGATTGGAAATTCTTTTGGTGATTTGAGTGGGCAATTATAGTCTGATTGTGGAGTTTTTGGTATGTATAGAATCGTGGGAGGACGAGGTTTCTAGTGATGTAAATTTTATTGAATTCTGAGATGTGGGCCCGGGGCTCGGATTTGGCCGAATTTTGAGAATTGTGTTAAAATTTATATCTTTCGATTGGGTCTTGTTCCGTTAGCGTATATTGATGATGTTAATCTGATTTTGGTTAGATTCGGAGCATTTGGGAGCCAATTCGAGGGGCAAGCACATCGCGAAGTAGCTTTTGGGTTGTTTTAAGGTAAGTAACGATTGAAACTCTAAACCTGAGGGTATGACACCTCGTTATTTGACATTGTGTTGATAAATGAGGTGACATACATGCTAGGTGATGAGCGTGGGGGCGTGCACCGATAGGGATTGTGACTCGGTCTTTCCCGTAGTGACTATTAGGCCGCGTATTCGATTTGAAACCTCACGACATCCTGTCTTTTAGAAGTTTATACTTATTATGGGTTGTGATCCATGTTTGGGGCCTTGTGCTGACCTGTTTAGACCCGCAGGGGGTACTTTTACACTATTTTACCACTATCTTGTTAGTAAATTGTGAACTCAGTCATTGTTTCCTAATTGTTGTTATTTTTACTGTTATTACACTGCTTTGAAAACTCTGAAAGGTGTTTTGGGCTGAGTCCCGTAAGTCGAGATAAATTGCCCAAGTGGCTTGTGAGGGTGACTGAGTCAGGCTGAGAGCCGAGTATGTGAGGATAGTTATGGGACGGGCTGCACGCCGCAACAACATATGTGTTAAATATTATGTGTGGGTTGGGATGCACGCCGCATCAATATAGATTATATATATATGGATCGGGCTGCACGCCGCAGCAATATATGTTATATATGGATTGGGTTGCACGCCGCAGGAATATACATATTGGATCGGGCTGCACACCGCAGCAGATATAGCGCTTGGGCTGAAGGAGCCCCTCCAGGAGTCTGTACACCCCCAGTGAGCGCAGTCGACTATTATATGGCTTAGGATTTGGGGTCGTGACACCTCGGTCACTACACTTATGTACCGAGACATGGGCTCGCATCGGCCCGGTGTAGAAGGGGGTTTCTCGATGGTAAATCGGAGACGGTGTCAAAGGGACCAAGAATGCACTGCTCGATATTGGGAGGAGTTTTTGATTTTCCCTTAGATGGGCGTGATGAATAAGTGGCTCCCTCTTTTTGAGGTACCGTTTTGGAGGTTTTTGCCATAATTGTAACTGATATTCAAAGAAAGAAGATGAAGAAGCAAGCGTAGAAAGTGGATGAAAGCAGAAAACTGTTAGCTAAATTTTGAAGACTTGAAAATGTTGTAAAAGTGTGAAAGGCAAACAATTGAAGTATTTATAGAAGCCATTTGGGCATGTTTGAGAAGCGGAAAGGTCGAACTAATAGCGGTTCATAGGCTTCTCGAGAATCATGCTGACAGCGACCTCTACGCACATTTAATGTTCTGGCGAGGCTGACGTCATAATGAGTATATCGAAGAGGCAAGAATTCAAGACTGTTTCTTATCACTTCATTCTAAGAAACGGGGGGACTATCTGTATACGGCTAAAATCGGAGAGCCTAATTTTATGATCATTATGGCACTCCATAGCCCTTCTTTAGAGGGATCGAAGCACAGTTCGAAGTTTGACATCGAGGAACCATATCAAGGATTCTCCACGCTCGACCTCGGGGCGGTGTAAATCGATGACCATCATAGAAAAGTGGGAAATTCCCAAAAAGTACGTGGTTAAAGTTGACCAAGTCTGCAAGAATAGTACAAGTCCGTACCGTGACATTAAATAGTTGTACCAGCTGCATTTCTTTGTAATAATTACACATGTACTATATTGGGATTCCCCCTCTTATATAAAGGGGACCCTTGTCATTTTGTAAGACACATGATATTCAATACAAGAACAACAACATTCTCTGCAATCTAACTTAAACATACGCCACAATTGCTCCATTTATTTATTGCTTCCATTTATTGTGTTTCATTTATTATTCTTCATTTATTGCCCCTTATTGATCATAAAGAGGCTATCCTCGAGGCCCTCTACACTTTATTCCCCCACTGATCGCCCCCAGTCAAGCACACTAGCTCGACCTCGAGGCCCAGTTTCGGCCAGCTCGAGACCTCGTCTCAAGTCTGTTTGGTTTGCATAACACCATTGCCCTTGCTATTATCTCATTTTTCTTAACTCTCACTTAGCATATATTTCCTAAACAACTAGTACTAAAATAAATCACATATTTTTAGAACCACAAAATCAGATATAATTGTAATTACCATTTTCAAGGTAAATAAACGCTCGCAAAGGAAATCGAATGGTATGTAAGATTCATTCAGACATGCTAACTTATCATTTTTCCTGAAACCCATCATTTTTAGAAAACCTCGAGAAGTGCAGTCTTCCGGTACCAACAAACCAGGGCTATCCCATGGGAGCCCAGTGAAGCCTCATATTTCCTTTAGAAGGGGAGTCATTTCTATATCACCAAAACGGAAGACGGCTCTCTTCTGATCCCAAAACATAGTGGCGACCTCAATTAACACATTGTTCGGCTGAATATCTAACAAGGAAGGCAAATTCCCGAGGACTCTTTTCACATGATATTTGTCACTTAGTGAGAGATTTTGCCATCAATCCACCAGCAAAGGTGGGATATTTTGAACCATGCCGAACCTGGGGACCTCGTGCCTTATTTCTGCAAAACAAATAAAGTTAGCCCTTTCCCCCTCCGAATTTGACTATTTACACATTAATGATCATCATATCGGCATGTTTTCTCCAAATAACGCACAGATCGTGATTGTTTCCATTAGGACTATAGAAATCCCGGCGGACTTGGGACAAGGCTTGTCTTAGAGGGTTATTACGCGGGCATCGTTCTAACCCATACTAGGTTTGGACATGATGCATGCATAATTAATATTAGAGTGGGGGTTTCTAGAAGAGTCTAGACCGCTACCCTCAAGTGGACAACTTGAGAGGGAAAGGCATGGAACCGTCGATTGCACCATTGATCGACTAGTTTTACCGCAAATAAGCCTTTCCAAATTTAAAGGGTGATTTAGGAAGAGCGCGTGTCACGACCCAAACCGATGGGCCGCGACGGGCACCCGGTACCTTACTCCACCGAGTACCAACATAACGTATATTTTCATGTCATATTGTCATAGATAACTGAGACGGAAGGCTGCCGTGAGATAAGTAGAATACAACATGTAATACCAACTTATACATAAGTCATACGGGCCTATAAGACCAACATAACCACTTGTACACAGAACATAGGCCGACAAGGCCATACAATCTTTTACGTACATGACATCTGTCTACAAGCCTTTAAGAATACATAATTTTCATAAAAGTCGGGACAGAGTCCTAACATACCAAACAATACACGTCTAAATCATACTAACCAAACACGTAACTCCGAAGCAAATGGAGCGCACCAACATCTTCCGCTGAGCTGATAGCCTACTTGGAGGGCTCTCGACATGCCGAGTATGTAAGGTCCCGATAGACATGCAAGTAGGCAATCGGGACCTGCGAACATGAAATATATTAGATCATGCAATTCAAATAACATGCTAATTAGAACATAATAAATATTTTTGAAAGTTAGAAACTAACCAGTGATTGTTAAATAAACAAGAAAAGAACGACAGTAAGGACCCAGAGTCTCGAATGTGTCAAGTTCCCAAGGATTTCAAGAACCCAGGGTAGTGCTCACACCCAAGAGAGGTCAAGAAGAATAGAAATCAGGTGGCCTTGGATTTCAGCCGGCCAAGATCCAAACAAAACAGAGTAGTAAGCAAATACAGAGTAGAAACCTCAATTTTAGTGAAAAAATAGCGATTCAAGTTCTGTCCAAAAAAGGGGAAGGGGGTGGGTTTATATAGTGGTAAAATCAGTATGTAAGCAAGGAAATACAAACAATCAGACCATAAAAAGGAAAGAAGAACACATAAATCAATTAAAGAATCAAATTAGGAGAATAAGCCGGTAAACCCTAATTTTTTAGGAAAAACTAAATATTACCAGAATATACACAAAAAAATAGCATAGGACAAATATAGTCACAAATAATACTAAAATCACAGAATTGAACCAATTTTTAGGGTAAGTAAGAATCAACAGAAAATACAAAGAGATTCGTACCCACAATAGAACAAAGGATGAATATGGACGGAATTGCAGAAAGGTCAAGGATTTGAACCGATTTTGGTTCGATATTGATGAGATCTGCTTGATATATTTAGGCAAGAAGTATAGGAGAGTAACCAGTACTAGGGGGAGGCCGTATATAGCAAAGAATATCCATGGAATCCCATATTGGTGGGATTAGGAGAGATTGTAGGGAGGGGGAGGGGGGGCGGCGACAGGGGTTCTTAGGAGGGAGAAGGGAGGTGAGGATATGAGGGAGGCGAATGGATGAGAATGAGGTTAGGGTTAGGGGGTTTGGTAGTTAAAAGGGGTGGTTTGATACGGGTCGTTGATCTCAGAGATCAACGACCACGATTAAAAGGGGAGTAGGGTCGGATTATTAGGAATGGGTCACGACGGGGTTAGTGGTTGGGTTAATTTTGTTTGGGTTGGGGTTTATCTGGGCTAGTGTATTAGGTTTTGGGCCAATGTTTGGTCCGAAAAATAGGTTTAGGAATGTGGTAGTTTTTAAATACCTAATATTTAATAAAAATAATTTATAAAAGTAATTAATAAATAACAAAAATATTATTTGTGCACTAAAATAATTAAAAATAATTACTTAACATTATAAAAATATAAAAAGTTATTATTTTCATAAATAATGCAATTATACGTGAATATGGGCTATTATTGCAAAAAATGTGCAATTAGCCCTAAAATGCAAATGTAATTATAAAAAATGCACTGAAAAATATTTAAAACATCGTGTTGGTGTATATGATAAGTTTATATGATTAAATAATCATAAAAATAATTTTAAGGATAATTACTGGATATTTATATAATAAAAATGCAAAAATAAATTGATTTAAAGCCTTTAAAAATTATGAAAAATTATGAAAATGCTTATATAGGCTTATAAACTGAATGATGATGAAAATATACTATTTTTACAGTGAATGTATGTTTTTTAAAAATATGAGGAAAAAATTGGGTATCAACATTAAGCTCGCTTCTCCCACTTCTACCAGAATCAAAGCTTATGCGTTGTAGACTAGAGAAAACGGTGTCTCTCCAGTACTCGACCTTGAAGATGTTTCATACACCCATAGGACCTCGGTAGAATTTCTTTCCACCTTTATTATGAATCGACCAGTCTTTTCTTCAGGTTCTACAGTATGGTCTTGTTTGTCGACTTCGCTTAAACGTTCGCGCTCAGGTGATAAGGGGTTGATCAAATATTTTTGATTTTGTGATATTCAAAGAACTTATTTACCTTGTTTCCATACATTATTTCGGTTGGTATCCCAAACTGGCAGAATATATGATCCCAAATGAAGTCGATAACCTCATTTTTCCTAACTTTCTCAAGCGTCTGTACTTCAATCCACTTGGAGAAGTAATCAGTCATAAACAATATGTACTAAGCCTTACTGGGTGCCCATGGTAAAGGAGAAAGGACCGGGTTAAGCAAATCTCCCAACTGGTAGATCATTAGAGCATGTCTCTAACATTTGTCACGTTTTTTAACGAAGTCCTTTGCATCTTTCTCCATTTTGTTCCAATAATACCCGACCATGATCAATTTTTGGACCAACGATTTTGCTCCCAAATGGTTTTCGCAAGTCCCTTTGTGGACTTCGCTCATCACGTAATCGGTCTCCCCTGGTCCCCAAGCATCTTGCTAATAGTCCGAAAAATGACCTTCGGCATATTTGTCCTTCAACCAAGCAAAACCTGGCAACTTTAGTTCGAAGAGCCCTCGATTCTTTAGGATCTGATGGTTGTTTCCACTTTTGAAGGTAATCCACATATTTGTTTCGCCAATCTCAAGTCAAACTTGTTGAGTTTATGTTATCATGATCGACCTCTATTACTGAGCTCATTAATTGCACCACTGTTCTGGAGTTAAATTCGTCGGAGTCCACTGATGACCCTAAATTAGCCAATGCATTGGACTTACTATTTTGATCTCGAGGTACATGTCGTAGCATCCATTTTTTGAACTGGTGCAATGCTATTTGTAATTTATCTAAGTATCTATGTATCCAGTCTTCCTTGACTTCGAATGTTCCGTTTACCTGGTTAATGATGAGGAGGGAATCGCATTTAGCTTCGATAATCTCAGCCCCCAGGCTTTTACAATTCTAGATCTGCAATCATGGCCTCATACTCAGCTTTATTGTTAGTCAATTTCACAGTTCTAATTGATTGCCTTATTACTTATGGGGGGGTTTAGCATGATACCCAACCTGAAACCTTTTGCATTGGAGGAACTGTCCGTAAATAGGGTCCAAACCCCCGAGCTAGTCCTGGATGCAAGTAATAATTCTTTATCGACCTCAGGAATTAGGGCTGGTGTGAAATTAGCCACGTAGTCTTCCAATATTTGGGACTTTATAGTTGTTTGGGGTTTGTATTCAATATCATACCAGCTAATCTCTATGGAACACTTTTCTAGCCGAATTGAGAGTTCGGGTTTATGCATGACATTCCTTAACGTGTACGAGGTCACGACACATATAGGGTAACATTGAAAATATGGTTTTAGTTTTCTAGATGCGCTTAGTAAGGCAGCACCAATTTTTATAGGTGTGGATACCTCATTTCGGCATCACCTAGGTTCTACTAACATAATATATAGGAAATTGCATACCTTCTTCTTCCCGAACCAGGACACCACTTACCGCTACTTCGGACACTGCCAAGTAAAGGTATAGATGCTTGTTCGCCTTTGGGGTGTGCAGCAAAGGAGGCTTGATAAGTATTTCTTGAGTTCCTCCACAGCCTTTGGCACTCCGGGGTCTAAGCGAAGTCACTCTTTTTCTTTAGTAATGAGAAAAATTGGTGGCTTTTATCCGATGACCTAGAAATAAATCAGCCTAATGCGCAAATTCGCCCTATCAGCCTTTGCACTGCCTTGACATTGTCGACCACATTGATATATTCTATGGCATTTTATCTTATCCGGGTTGATCTCTATTTATCGGTTAGATACCATGAAACCGAGGAATTTGCCCGAGCCGACTCCGAAGGCATACTTCTCTAGGTTCAGCTTCATATTGTATTCCCTTAGTATGTCGAAGGTCGCCTGTAAATATTTCAAATGGTCCTCTGCTCGCAGGGACTTAACTAACATATCATCAATATAAACCTCCATTGATTTCCCTATTTGCTCCTCGAACATTTGGTTAACTAGGCGTTGGTATGTGGCACCGAAATATTTTAACCCAAATGGCATCACGTTATGATAATAAGTGCCAAACCTAGTTATAGAAGAAGTTTTATCTTAGTCGCCCGGGTCGAGAAAGCTCAGCGTCTCGTGTCTGCCGTTGCATCGATCATTCGGTCGATGTTAGGAAAAGGAAACAATTTCTTTGGGCATGCCTTATTCAAATCCTTATAATCTACACACAATCTAAGATTGTTTCCCTTTTTAGGTCTAACGACTACATTTACTAGCCAATCCAAGTATTTAACTTCCCGAATGGAACCAATTTTTAAAAGTTTAGATACCTCGTTTTTTATGAATACGTGTTTGACCTCAGACTGTGGCCTCCTCTTCTGTTTAATCAGATGGAAGTTCGGATCCAAGCTCAATTTGTGAGTTGTTATCTCCGTTGGGATTCATGTCATATCTAAGTGTGACCAGGCAAAACAATCAGCATTAACTTTAATAAAATCAATGAGTTTTTTCTCGAGCTTGGGGGTTAACCTTGTGTCCTGGTATACCTTTCTATCCGGTAGATGCTCAAATAATATGACTTGTTCTAGCTTCTCAATTGTTGACTTGGTGGCATCAGCATCATCAGATGCTATGAAGGATCTCGGGACCCCAAAGTCATCTTCCTCGTCTGCTGGACTGTCCTCCAGTTTTCGTGGCTCGGTCGAGGCCAAGACCTGTGATTGCTATTTAGTGCCTTTCACTCTGATCATTCCCTTATCTTTTGAGGTCGTGATCGCAGGTACAAGGATCACTTCTTCGACGACGAACCAGTTGCTCCTCGTAGACCGTTTTTATTCCTCCTCGGGTTGGAAATTTTAATTCTTGGTGCAAGGTTGATGAAATCGCCCTCATGCTATGAACCCACGGTCTCCTGAACAAGGCATTGTACCTTATACCTCCCTCGATCACATAGAACTTTGTTTGTTAAGTGGTTTTGGCCGTGTACCGGTAAGGTGATTTCTCCCATCATTGTCTCACATGCCATATTGAACCCGTTCATTACTCGAACTGCTGGTATGATCTGATCCAACAACCCAGTTGTTCCATTACTCTCCATCGGATGATGTTGGCCGAGCTACCTAGATCAATTAAAGCACTCTTAATTCGAGATTTATTAATGAGTACAAATATTACCAGTGCATTGTTGTGAGGTTGAACAATACCATCACATCCTCGTTACTAAACGAGACGGATCCTTCTGGAAGGTACTCTCGAGTTCGTTTTTCTCTTGTGATAGAAAATTTGTTGTATTTCATCATCGGACCTTGGGGAACGTCTACTCTTCTGATAATCATATGTTGGGGTTCTTCCTGCTCGATCTGCTTGTTGGCGTCCCTATTCTTGAAATGTTTTTTTGCCTGCTCATTTAAGAATTATCGAAGATTCCCATTGTTGAACAAACGAGTCACTTCTTCCCTTAACTGCCAAAAATCCTTGGTTCTATGCCCGTGAGTGCCGTGATACTTGCATGTCAAATTGTGATCCCTTTGTGTTGGATTGGGATGGAGCGTCCTCGGCCATTTGTTCTCCTTGATATGACCGATGGACGACACTATACTTGTCGCATCTACGTTGAAGTTATATTCTAATAGCCTCGAGGAATCTCTAACCCGGGTGATCTGTCTAACCCGTTTCTATTCACTAATCCTCGATTTCTTGGACCTTGATCATTTCTCCTATCGTTTATGGTCGAATAGTGACTGGATTCGTTTCCCTGTCTATTTGAATTGTAAGGTTGGTATCAGTCTCGGGGTGGTCTCAACTCTTGGTCTTACTCTTTTAGACTTGTCATTTGCTCTATTTAGATAAACCGACCCCGAGGGGGGTTGATCATCCTTGACTCTGATATTTGATCGATACATGTATGGACATTGGCCCAAGTAACTGCTGGATACTCTACCAAATTTTGCTTTAGCTATTGAGATGAAACCAAACTTCGGGGGTCTAAGTAAATGTCTGAGAAGAAAGCTTCAACCTAAGCACAGTGCTCTAAAGAGGAAATGGCTGTGTAATAACAGTCTCACTATAACGTTGTATGCACGCTATAAAAAAGGGGCACCTACCATGGCTAACGAATGGGAAATATAGTCAAAAATAATATTCGAGATCACATGAGTTGCACAAAAATTCCGGCATACGTGGGAACTAAGATAAGTTAAGTATGCACGCAACAAGGGGCAGAAGACCAGGAAAAGTAATAGTTTACGTTTAAAGAAAGTTGAGAAGGAACAAAGGAACTATTCAATCAATGATCCAGAGTTAGTTACGTTATGAACGCACTTAAGGTTTCAGAGTATTATCCATATAGTATATATGTTGACAATCATACAATTGTAGAAGATTTCGGTATAAGTTAAAAGAAAGAATTGAGCCAAGTCATAAACAAAGGATTGAATTGTTAGAAGATTGTATCCTAGATATTCCATAGCATCCATGTAAGGCTAAAGTAATTAATAATACCGGGAGACACAGATCGGAAGATAGCTTAAGCCTACATAAAGGTTGATCAGAAGGAAGAGAAAACTAAAGAGTTACATCAACCAAGTGAACCATGAGTCTGATTATTGGCCCCAGACAATTATAGAATCGTATTAAGAACATTGCAGAATCACTCTTAATATCAGAGGTACAAGAGAGTACAACAACTATATTTTGTAATGACTCCACGATAAAGCTAGTTAGAAGGGTACCAACCTCATAAGAAGTCAGTATCAAGCTCTCACCGGATTGTGTGAGAAGGTGAGAGTATTGTAATAAAGTTTCAAGTTGTGGATGTGAATCATACCTATGTGTAAGGGAGGTCATGAAAGAGATAGAAAATGTGATGTAAGATTTTTAAGATAAGTAAGGTAAAGGTGGACATCGTACAAGATACTCAGGTGTAGAAGATTGTGAATAATCCGTACTTCAGATTGAGGACTAGAAGCGTTGGGATTCAGTATCCAGGGAGGATAACGGTGTCAATAGTGGCATATCTTCTAGCCTATGATTTCTAGATACCGAGAGATCTAGCTAAGAGAGTAAAGAAGAGTTAGAGACGATGTTATGTCTCGCTTGATGTTCCAAAATGACATAAGGAAATCTATGATGCAAGCAAGTTGAAAGGTTGAAAGTAATATAAACAGATATGTGTAGGTCGCAAGCTATTGTATGGTGAAGCGACAAGGTTCTAGAAGACGGGAGTAAGGATAAAAATGGGCGAGTGAGAAGGTAACAAAAATGGATAAGTCCTCAGGATTAAGCCCATGAAAACAAGAAGAGCAGATGGTTTCTCTAAGTTATACAAAGTTCACTATAGCCTGAATGAACTCAAAGGAGTCTAAGACTAATAACATTTAGAAGAGATGGAATGCTGCCTTGGTAATAGAATACGGATATAATTGTGAAGGATAAAGGATGACGTTTGAGCCTTCGATTGAGTAATAATCTGACGAAGAAAAGAAAGGGATCTCATGAATTGGACAGGATTAAAATACCCACGCAAGGTGAATCACATTAGGATGCTGTGAGATACGATTATGAAAGCATGGTATCCCCCCAGGTGGATCAGTCTAATCATTTCAGATGTTCCCTGATGAAACGTGAGCCATAGCGGCAGTGTTACATAAGAGGTAAAGTTATCGGTATTAAAGTGAATCAACAATGGATGGATAAAAGTTACAAAGTATGAGATGAGATTAGACTATTATTCTTAAGATGAATAGTGATGAAAAAGCATTATAGGACTTAGATTTATACATATAGGATAAGCAACGAGAGTAACCTGGAATTTGGTAGCAGACCTCAGTAACGATAAATCGAAGTAAAAGTTATGGTATAATATGACCTACTTAGATGCAGTAAAGTCATACAGATGGATAACCGGGTCTATGAAATAAGATATAGCAATATTAGTAAGTTCGACAAAATACCGAGCGAAGAACTTCAGTAATGGCTAAGAATCGGAGGAAAACGGAAAGAAGAGACACATAAGCGCACTTACAAGGTCAGAATCGTACAGGCTGCATGATAGAAGGTAGCAACAATTACGAGGTTGAAAAGATTTCGACCACAAGACATGGTGTGAGAAAGAGGCCTAAAGAGGGTATGCCCCGACCTTTAGATTTATTCACAAAATAGTTGCCTAGATGGCAAGGAGAGTACTAAAGTATTCAGAAGACATAAGTTATGAAAAATGATAAGTGCACCAGTCAACATTCGAGGATGAATATTCCAAAAGGGGGAATGATATTACACCCCATGTTTTCGTACATGAAAGTACACCATGAGTAAATTGATATAAGCTCGGGAATGAGATTATTTTTGAGGTTATAAGTATTATGTTATTTCAAACAAGTGATAAGTAAATTCGTAAAGGTGAGAGGGTAAGCAAATTGAAGCAAATGAATTTCGTCAATGTTTGACATTTTGGGATAAAATACGGTCCGAGCTACATTTATGGACTAGTACCATACAAGGTAACACATGGCCATGATAGTAAGGTGTATGAAGTGCATTAAAAGTGAGTAGTATTTTAAGTAAATTGAGATAATTCTTAATTATGTGGATAATTGGTTAATTATTGGATTAGTGGGGAATTACCAAGTTAATTAAGAAATTAGTAATTAATAATGATTTGGATAATTCTTAAGCATGATGTGGTAGCCATATAAAGGTCAAATGATGACTATTCATTTACATACCATGTGGCATGTGTAGAGGAAGTGGTGGCATACAAGGATTGTTATGTATAACTAAGAGGGGAGTACATAAATTTGCCAAAAAGCTTACGGATGGAGCTTAGCATTCAAAGACTCTCTAAGACTTTAAATTGATCACAAAGAAACGTGAATTAATTAAGCAAAGTGACGGATTTTGGGCAAAATTTTCATACAAAGTTACATTGCGTAATAGCAACGGGATTTGCAATTATAAGAGGGCACGGTACAATCTTTCTCAAGAACATCATACGGATTTTCCTCTACTTCGATCCACCGTTACGTATTGTAGAACTTGACATGTGTCGGAATGATTTTCAAGAGAATCGTCTCAGGTATGTTAAGGCTATCCCTTCTTTCTTTTTGGCATGATCTATACGACACAAGTGAAATGAGCAAATGCACAACTTCCATAAATTACTCTATTCGTAGAAATGCTATAGATGTGTATATATTATTCTCCCATAAGTCTTATTATTCTATTGTCTGTTCATGGGTCTCAGAAAATACGTAAGTTGATAAAGTCTATTTCATGATATTAATCAGAGGCAAAATGGTCTTATGACATTCTGAAAGATTTTATTAACATACTTATCCTGCATTGCATTCATTTACACTGACCCATGATCAGATAGCGTTATATACACGTATATATGTATAATATATGTATATGGGACATGAAAATAGGTTACGACATTATATACGCACCACCACCTGATCAGCTAGTATACGTTGATGATTTTGCCCACAGTGGCCGAGATGATATGATGGATGCCCTCAGAGGCTTGATGATGTTATTAACACATGTACCTATGCACGACATGACATTTATACGCATATGCATGGCATTATACATATTAATGATTCACAAAGATATTCAGATATACATGTTGAGTCTTTTACTCCATGTTTCTCTCATGTTTATTGTTTACTGATTTTCATTCCTTACATACTCGGTACATTATTTGTACTGATGTCCCTTTGCCCGGGGACGATGCGTTTCATGCCCGCAGGTTCCGATAGACAAGTTATGAGCCCTCCAAGTAAGCTATCAGCTCAGCGGAAGATGTTGGTGTGCTCCATTTGCTTCGGAGTTGCTTGTGTGGTTAGTAAGATTTAGACGTATTTTGTTTTGTATGGCGGGACTATGTTCCGCCCTTTATGAAAATTATGTATTCTTAGAGGCTTGTAGACAGATGTCATGTACGTAAAAGATTGTATGGCCTTGTCGGCATATGTTTAATGTACGAGTGGTTATTTTGGTCTTATAGTCCCGTATGTCTAATGTATAAGTTGGTATCACATGTTGTATTATACTTATCTCACGGTAGCCTTCTGGCTCAGTTATCTATGATAGTGACATGAAAAGAAATGTTATGTTGGTACTCGATTGAGTAAGGTACCGGGTGCCCGTCGCGGCCATCGGTTTGGGTCGTAACACCATAAGCATCTCGTTATTCCTCTGTTGACTTTGAACATGTCCGATTTCCTCGTTTCAACTTTAATGGCCCTAGTGTGAGCTTTAACGAAGGCATCTGCAAGCATAGCAAATGAATCAATAGAGTTTTGAGGTAAATTGTGATACCATATCATCGCTCCCTTGGACATGGTTTCCCTGAATTTCTTCAGCAATACCGACTCGATCTCGTCATCCTCGAAGTCGTTGCCTTTTATTACACATGTGTAAGAGGTAACATGCTCATTTGGATTCGTGGTCCCATATATTTGAGAATATCGGGCATTCGGAACCTTTTCAAAATAGGATTCGGTGTCGCGCTCGGGGGGGAGGGAGGTTTCTAAATAAACTTTTTGGAATTCGGTCCCTTCACTATCGGAGGTGCCCCCGGGATCTGACTGACCCTCGAGTTGTAATTTTTCACTTTCACCCGTTTTGTCAGTACTCAAACATTTTCGTCACCTCGGAAACTTCCTTCGATCCGGGCTCGTTGGGTTCTGTGACAGTCCGTTCTTCCTTCCGAGCATTTTCTCCAATCCGTTTGGGTTTAGCTGCGTTGTGATTTTGACTCTGCAGTTGTGCTATGGAAATTTGTTGGGCTTGCAACATCTCAAAAATCAAACGCAAGCTAACTCCATCACCTCCCCTTCGGATGCCTCGCGAACCGATAATTGAGGTACCTCGTAAACGATGTTATTGGGGTCAGTTGGTTGGTTAGCATTGACAATAACTTGTGAATTAGAATCGACTAAGTCAGTGGTTGGAACTCCATTAAGGTCGATAGTGGGTACACCATTACTTGGCACCCCATTGTTATTTTCACCGTGTTGGCCTGATTCGACGTAACACTTAAGTGAGCGGATTGAGAATCCGACATATTGAACATTCCTGAAATCAAACTTCAAAGAACATGTATAAAATAGTGTGTGTTATCAAGATTCGTATTAAATTACCACTATTATCCTGAGCCCCACGGTGAGTGCCAAACTGTTTACTCTTAAAACGAATAAATAATTAAATTTATATGCAGTTCAAACGATATGGGGTTTAATTTAACAAAAATGATCAAAAAATAATATTGAAATGAAATGAAAAGATCAAACAAAATTGACGTAGTAAGTAAGCCTTGGATTTAATTTAAGTGTCAATGGCCAGTCTCCGTCGAGCCTTTGAGATAGGGCTCCGATTTCGATAAACGGATGAACCACTAAAGAACACTTAAACAATTGCTAAAAGCAAACGTAATTTTATTGCCTTGATATGTGTGCTAGTAACATCGAACAAAAAATGAAAGGGTTCTCTTCTTTATATAGTAAAGGAGTTTTAACCCTAATATAAATCTACATAAGGTAAACATCCTTTCCTTACTTTTATCTCATGAAAACACGATCTACAACCAATACCGAGTGTGATCCTCACCGTAATATCCGGCTGATGGGGGGTATTTCGGCTTTCCGTTTATCTTCTTTAAGCGTTTTTTCCTTTACTCTCGATTCTTCGTATTGCTCGAGCTAGTAACGAGTAAAGATAACTTTATCCACGATTCTACTCATACACAATAATATTTATGTAAATTTTTAGAATTATTGTATTTATTCTTATTAATATGGGAACATGCACAATGCGGCAACACTATGACTAGTCCTTTTATTTTGGGAAAGAAAATACATAAAAATACAAGAGAATTTTCCATGTTCCACAGTTCTCTCAATCGGTCAATCATAAGCAAGTGTGATATAATGCATTTCACTTGGACCCGTATGCCAAAAAGAGCGGGGCCCATCCCATTTTTACGTGGAAGAATCAGGTGGTTTGATGGATCTTCCCATTCAGGGTTACACTTCATCATATATATATATATAAAAAAAATAAAAAGAGCCACCGGCTAAAGAGGACAGTAACATTAAACCCCCCCACCCTCACCCCCCACCCGGCCCCTCTTCAAGCCGCGGCGCCCCACTTTATCCATCATTGAGCTCAACACCTACTACTTCCGCTCCTCTCTGATAATTATTATAGGGCTCTATTGATATTTTCTTGGACATTTACCCACTTTCCAAATATAGTTTAATTTGTGGGTTGATTTTCACTTAGAAAAATGGTCTTCGTGTTCTTCATTATTTGAACCCTTGCCTGCCATCCTTTAATGACAACTGATAAGAACACTTTCTGTTCTTTACCGGGTTTTCACTTCAGGTTCATCCTTATCATTTTCTTCTCTTTGTTTCTTTTGTTTCTTTCTCTGTATGTGTATATTTGTTTTTCGCTACTACCCGTTTGGATTTGCTTATATTGCGATCTTAGGGACTTAAGCTACATTTTCCTTTTCAATTTTGTTTTCTGGTTGTTTAGCTCTTGAGTTTTGAAACGAGTGCTGAGGGATATGTTTGAGAAGTGTCCTGTATGTGTGTTTTTTCATAGGGCTGATCTATGTGCATAGAAAGATTAGGCTTTTATAAAAGATTTGCTTTTCTTGTCGTAATAAGAGTTTTATTAGTGGTATTTTCAAGTTTCTAGGTGTAACTTTGTGTATGAGAGCTATTCTTTTTCTCGTAAGGAAGAATGGACAAGTTTAAGGTATGAATACTTTTTGTAGTCACGATCTTACACCGTTATTGGGATAACTTGGATTGTGCCTTAAAATGGAAAGCAATTATGGGAAGTAGGATGAGAAAGGAATAATTGGATGATGGTGATATGTAAATATGACATTTTCTTGTATCATTATGTGACACCCTAGCGAATCTCATATCGACAAACTACGAGAGATGCTTGGTACATAAGTAGACAGGCCTTGACTCTAGTGACGCGTTTTAAAGCCGTGCGGGTCTAGGCCCTAAGCGGACAATATCACTAGTGGGCTGGGCTGTTATATATGGTATCAGAGCTACTCTGCGTGCAACCTTGAGCGGTGGTGGGGAAAACCCTAGGCGGATCCCACATCGACAAAAACGGAAGAGATGCTGGGTATATAAGTAGACAAGTCTTAGACTCTAGTGACGTGTTTTAAAGCCGTTCGGGTCTAGCCCCAAAGAGGACAATATCACTAGTGGGTTGGGTTGTTACACATTATTAACCTTCCAATTGTGAAGTAGAAATTTTAAGACCTGGAAAAGAGTGGATTGAACCTCCATTACTTATTCAATTCTGCATACGGCAAACTAGGGTAAGACAATGATGAAAGAGAGGCAATTTAGAACATCTTAGTCCGATTCTTTCCTTGGATTCTATGGATAAAAGTTGCATTGCATTTAATCTGCTAAGGTTGCTTACGGCCTTTCCCCAGTTTACCATTGCAAGCTTATCAGTTGTCTACTCTGCAAATGGTTATTAATCTTGCATGAGATGTGAGTCATACCTGGCTAGATGTTTATTTAATGCTTCTCCAACAAGAAAATGATACATTTAGACTGCCTTCTGGAGGGTACAAAGCATGTTATTCTCCTCTCTGTTGTAGAACTTCCTTCTTAATAATAAGATCCAAGCTTATATATGGATGGATGCCTTTGCTTTATAAGGTGATTTAGGATTCTATGGTGTTGCCTGATCTCTTCTGCATTATTACATGGTTCGATCTGGTGTAGGTATTGCGACTTGACCAGCTCAATTGGTGTACCATCAGCTGACTAAAGGTTCCTGTTGCACGTCCCCATGTTGCCGGAGGGTTAGTGGAGTCATGGCTTGTATAAAGATTGTTAGTCGTCTCAAGGGTAAAGCACTGGGCTCATGAAAGTTTTATGCTACACTTTCCTTTATCCGGTAGGAGATCGGAAAAGATAACTTTCACACTGTCACTCTGCCCTCCACCCGTGACCCTAAAGCCACCTGGCCTGCTCTAAATTTTCTCGGGCTTTCTGTTTTGTCTCTTAACAAATGGCATCATAGGTGTTTCCAGTTTTTCATTTTACAAGTTCATGGTTATGCATGCAGTTATAGAGAAACTCTTTGGTCTACAACTCTTGTTGGTCACATGTTTTATGCCTGATGGCGGCTTTCGTATTTTCCTTTTTTTTCCTCGATATGGTAAAAAACCTTGTGGTTTGGAGGTGGAAAGTCCTTCCCACTAGACAATTCCTCTCTTGTCGGCTTTATAGAATCCATACTGAATAGAAAATGATAATTGCTGAACCTTAGTTGATTCCCTCGTTTTCTTTGCATCTCAATCACATAGTTTATTTTCATGATGATTTTTTCTCAAGTCTCAAGCTACATAGGATTTACTTGCCATTATTGCATGAAGTAATCACTTTCTAAAGGTAATTGACATTGCTGAACTCTTATAGAGTTCTGTGCATGTGGTATCTCTATCCAGGCTTTAAATTATGTATGCTTGCTGAGATACAGACTTCTCTCATATTGCAGGTTCGTTTTGCCACCTGCTGCTAGTAGTTGCTCTCTGGTTGTCTAGCTATCAAAATGTAGTGGCTCTACCTCTGTTACCTAAACCTTGGCAAACTCCTTCCGTGTCTGAACTACCTAGCACACCTAACAGTGGAACTTTTCAGCCAATTGACATATCACCCGCTATGATCCCCCATTATCCTTTTCCTGGAGAACCTTTGCCACCAATGTACCCTTCCTTCCCAAAGACGTATGACCCTGTCTTGACTGGAAGATGCCCTGTAAATTTCTCAGTCATTTCGAGCATCACAGGAAAAACAGCATCTGATTGTACTCAATCTTTGTCTACAGTAGTAGGGAATGTAATATGCTGCCCACAGTTTAATAGCTTACTCCACATATTCCAGGGATTTTACAGCAACAGTTCTGATACTTTAGTTTTACAAAATGCGGTGGCTGATGATTGTTTTAAAGATATCATCAGTATACTAGCCAGCAGAGGAGCAAACAGCTCATTATCTAGCATGTGTTCTGTTAAGTCGTCCAATCTGACTGGCGGGTCTTGCCCCGTGAAAGACATCAGTACCTTTGAGAAAGCATTAAATACAAGTAAACTGTTAGATTCATGCAGCACAGTTGATCCTCTGAAAGAGTGTTGCAGGCCTGTTTGCCAGCCTGCAGTTTCTGAGGCTGCACTTCAGATTTCTGGGATAAAAACGGCTCTCAGTGATAAGAAGAACATAGTTGGAGCACCTAGTGAAATTGACACTCTTAATGATTGTAAGGGGGTGGTCTATTCATGGATTGCTAGGAAACTAAGGTTTGAGGATGCCAATACTGCATTTCGGTTGTTGTCTTCCTGCAAAATTAACAAAGGTAAGGATTTCAGCACATAATAATGAACTTCTTATTGATTATTGAAGTGTTTAGGTCTGGTTCAGTTTCGTAGTGCACCTTTCTCCCAATCCTTACTCCTCTGCTCTTCATGCAACATATTTTCAGCATTCTCTGATAAAACCTTCACTGTTCTCTTATTCGTGTTCTTCATGATTCTAATGGCTGAGACCGCAACGGAGGTCAAAGAGGGATTTTAACTCAAGCTTGTGGTCTTTATCCAGAGTTTAAGAAACTATTCTTCTGGCTGTTATTTGCCAAGTCTAAGTTTTCTGCTTAATTTGAGTGGTGAAGATGGTTATTTTGAGTTAGCTTTCTCTGCTTTTAAGACAATTCTCAAATTTTGGCCCCATTATATATCTCATTTTGTGTTATGTTCGGCTCTGAATGTGCTTAAGTTCTTATACTGCAAGAGTTATAAGCCATATTTTGTATGTTATGATCCTTGGGTCCACCTTGTCAGTCTCATTATATGGAAGAGTATTAAGTTGTAATTTTCTATGTTAATTGATAGTCTCATGATGATCTGGGTAAGGTGTTTCTTTGAAAGTCTCTGGAATATTTTGGTGGGTCTTAAGAATTAACTTTATCAACTATATTGCGATCTGTTTTTTTGACTTCTATAGTGTTGCTCTCATTGAAGTGTCCCTTGGTAGAGCAGATCATGGCTTGAAAACTATGTTATGACCTATCAAAGCAATTTAGGTAGAAGATATTCCATAATTACCTTGTAAAGGACATTGGGTGAGCCAATCCGTGCTTAGAGGTGAAAATGACTGACCTTGTCCCACTAAATGAATGGAAAGCTTGGCTCAAGTAAAACTACTAGATTCATCTGTGAGAGTTGAAGGACTCAATTACTAAATTCAAGCAAGCCATGTGACTGATATTAGCAAGTCACTTCTACTGTGGCTTCTTATGGCTTCACGACATAGGCTTGTAAAAGCTCGTTGATTAGACATCTGATCCAGTAATAACCATTGGATTTATGCTGGTTTCTTTGCGGACCGAGTGTATAAGTGCTTATGTTCTTTTATAGTTAGAGAGTTGCCATTGTTAGGAATCAATATCTTTCTAAAATATTTAAGTGGTTGCTAGGACACTGGCAAGTACTTGTGTGATTATCTTACACATTTGTGGATCTAAGTGTCAGAGTAGTCATCACGCAAGTCTTAGGATTCGCGGATAAGGACAGGGGTACAATTATACGTTTAATAAGTATGTAAGTATTAGTATGTATGCCATTATTTATTTAGAATTGCCCAAAGTACCTCATTCAGCAATGTGATATAACTCAAAAATTTCTATTAATTAAATTTAGTGGCCAACAATTATTGTGTAATTATGTATTGCTTTTTTATTTTTAATTAATTAAATATTCAGGGTTTACTACTCAACTTTATTGAATAATTTAGTAAAACAATTGAATCAAAATAAGTGTAAATAAATTTTTGTAAATACGTTATCATTTCATTCTTTATGTACTGTGTGTGTGTGTGTGTTAAGGCTAAGACAACCAGGCCCCTATCTTTGCAATTCGCTCATGATTTGAAATTTGGTAGTAGCCCAAAAAGCTTCTTTTTACCACTTCTCCTTGGCTTTTCTTTTCTTCTTCTTCTTCCTCCAAATCTGGGAAACCAGAAAAGCAATCGGAGTAGCGACAACATCACCTTTACTTTGTCACAAGATTCAGAACTCATGTCGCAGCAACGGGAAAACTAGTGATGCCTCCCTCGCATCTTTTTCCTTCTTTTTTCCCCTTTCCTCTCCTTATATTTTTCCTTCTTTACATTCTTCGTCTTCCTGGTCAGAGTACCTTACTTTGCGTGACCAAAATCTATACAAATTCGCACTTATGTCGTGTTGTGTTTACACTTGTTGCTAGCTGACCTCAATTTGCACATCCTTCAATAGTTAGCATCTTCGATTCATAAGTTTGTTATTTCCTTGCCCCCAAGGCTTTGGTTGAGCGATAAGAATGCAATACATGATGTATGGGTTGGGCACATGACTTAATTTCAGACTCTTCAGTAAAGTCCAGTATTTAAGTGGAGATTGGGGACCTATTATTATGAGTTTCACATCGGGCGGTGTCCCTCAGAAATTTCTAGGTTACAAAATAATGGTAGTTTTGTTTCCTTGCCTATTCTCTATTTTTATGTTTTAAGCTTTAATAGCTGTGTTTGTTATTTCTCTATTCTAAGTTTAGGCTTTATTGGTACTATTTGGTCCAACAATAATGACAACAGATCCAATATATTCTCACAAATGGGTTCTGGGGAGGGTAGTGTGCATGCAGGGCCTTACCCCTACCTAGTGAAGATAGAGAGACTGTTTTCAATAGACCCTCAGCTCAGAAAAGGTGAGAAAGAAGAAAAGGAAGAAGATGAAGAAGAAGAGAAGAAGAAAAAAAGGAAAGAAAAGGAAGAGAGAAGAAAAGGAGGAAGGAAAAAACAATTAGTACCAAATAGTAACAACAGGGAAATATGATAGCTGAGGCGAACTAAACGTGACGACTGACGTAATATAGATCTAAGAATATGAAGGTACATTAGTGCTACTAATACTACTGGATAGAAAAAGAGATACTACCAACTACCTACTAACTTTTTACCCTAATCCTCGACCTCCACACTCTCCTATCAAAGGTCATGTTCTCAGTAAGCTGAAGTAGAGCCACATCCTGCCTAATCACCTCTCCCCAGTACTTCTTTGGCCTACCTCGGTCTTTTCTCAGACCCGGCATGGCCAACCTCTCACACCTCCTAACATGAACATCAATGCTTTTCCTCTTGACGTGCCTAAACCATCTCAGTCTCGACCCTCGCATCTTGTCCTCCACGGAGGCCTCTCCCACTTTGTCCCGAATAACTTCATTCCTAATCTTCTCTCTCCTAGTACATCCGCTCATCCATCTCAACATCCTCATTTCTGCTACTCTCATCTTCTGCACATCGAATTCTTGACTGGCCAACACTCAGCCCTATACATCATCGTCGGTCTAACCGCCACTCTGTAGAATTTACCCTTAAGTCTTGGTGGCACATTCTTATCATATAAAACACCGGATGCGAGCCTCCATTTCATCCATCCCTCTCTAATATGATGTGCGATATCCTCGTCAATCCCCCGTTACCTTGGATTATAAACTCGAGATACTTGAAGCTATCTCTCTTGGGGATAACTTGAGTATCAAGCTTCACATCCACACCCGCTTCATGAGTCTCGTCACTAAATTTGCACTTTAGGCCTTCTGTTTTGGTCCTGCTCAACCTCCAAACCTCCAACCTCTTTCTCCCATTCCTTTTGATCTCCAAGTCCATCAATAGGAGCCTATGCTGGTCGTGAGGTACTCACTCGTGATGACCTTGCAATCAGTGCATATACCTCTATCACACTTCCTGCACAGAAGGTAATCAGTCTGAGTCCTGGCCATTTGCTCCGTAAAGTGACAGGTGCTCCTTCCTTTTCGGCAAAAACTCGAGTTAGCTATCTCCAAATCAAAAGTTCTAGCGAAATCCAACAATGAGATACCTCCCTCGTTCCTATCCCCAAAGTCGAACCCGCCATGCATATCACCATAACCTCTAGTAGTAGCTCTAATATGACCTTTGAAATTCTCTCCAATGAATATGCTTCTCGGTGTGCAGGATACTACCACCACCTCGTCCAAATCCTCCCAAAATTGCCGACCTCCTGGTCCAAGCTTGCCTAAGGAGCGTACTCACTAATCAACTACCAGCTTAATACTCATCAACCTATCGTATTACCCTCGCAACCTCGACCACTAGCTCCTTGAGGTCTCCGTCAACTGAAATACCTACCCTATTTTTGCCCCAGCGCCTCTTGGTTATCATAGCTTAAACCCGTCTACATCCCGTGCCTTAGTACCCATCATCTAGTCTCCTGGATATATGCTATGTTGATCTTCCTCGTCTGAAAAATCGTACCTAACTTTATAGACCTCTCCATCAATGTCCCTATGTTCCAGGACCCTACTCTCAGCCTAGAGACTCCCTTACTGATGTACTTTCAAGGTTTTACACGTCTCAAGCATAAAGAGGAGAGAAAAACAAAAGTAACCCGCTAAATTTTTTCACAAAACTAGCGAAAACGTACTTCAGACTTACGTTAGAAGAATGTAAGATGAAAAGAAAGCTCACCCACACGTTCTTCTATCCCGTAAGATTGCAAGAACCGTTGAATAAAGGAAGAACAATGAAATAAAAAGTAAATCACGTTTTTGAAGCAAGAGCTTAGAAATACTAATCACCAATCTTTATTTTAAGCATATTAAGCCCTTTAAATAGACCTTACAATGAGTAAAATTGATAAGGTTGAGGAAAACTAATTCAAATTAAACTAGAATAAGAATAAGGTTAAGAAAACCTATCCTAACTAAAGCAGGAAAAATAATTCTAGTAGGATTGGGATACCAACTAACAATCCTAGTTTGATTAGAACTACAAATATAATCCTACTAAAGCAAAAATTAAATTACTAGGAAACAAGAAATAAGAAATCCCCATCTTTAAGGAAAAGAAATCCTAATCTTGGATGAATTCTTGGACTTCTTGAATTTCTTGGATTTTTAGCTTTCTTGATGTTGCATCATTCTCCCCTGGTTGAAAAAGACCCGTCCTCGAGTCTGACAACTTCTATAGATGGCGCAAGATTTGCTAAGAATGTGGACCCAACGCTCACCAGGCTTCAAGTTACACTTTGCTAGCTTATTATAGAGCTTTTTCACGCTGTAAGAAAACTTAACATGTGGTCGAACTAGATCCCACTTTCTAAGTTTAAACTTTCTACCATACCTTCTCCATGTAATCTTTCTGTATTGACTATCAAACTTCAACTGACGATGTGAAGTTATTGGTGTTAGAACTTCTTGAAACTTAGCTAACTCCATGTCTAGCTTTGAATTAAGTATGGAGATCAGCGCTCTTCTCAGGTATGCATCAATTGCGTCGCTTGTACACCAATAGTCACATTGATGATAGCCATGCATATTTACGACGTGAAGACATCTTGTTTCTCCAATATATAGACTCAAACTCTCCCTTACCCACTTATTTATAGGTAATTTTTCCTCCTGTTCTATCATATTTCTATGGTCTTTAGAATTGACGCAATATGTTTTCTTGTTTGGAATGATAAAGTTAACAATCAAGTCAATATTGTGTTGAGCATCTTTGAAAGTCGGAAAGTCAATGACACAAATAGTTAATGGATCATCATAAAACTTCGGTGGTAACTTCTCAATTTGTGGATCCAATGCTTGGTCCTCGCTTTTTTTAAATTGGTCTTCATCAGTTTCGTCCTATTCATTCCTTTTATTATCTGAATATTTTATCATATTGGGCATGGTGCCTTGGTACTCTTATGTGTTGGTCAGCGTCAACCTAATCAACTTGCTCAATATAGCTTGCTCTATGCGGTTGAATTGGTGGATACCGAAATGGTAGACGTGGTGGTATCACTGGTATGGTATGTGGTGATTGAAGGACCAAACCTTCAATCAATTCAGTCAGATGCCTTATTGGTTCCTTCAAGCTATTTAGCTGCAATTTAATTTCATCATTGTCTCGTTCAAGGACTGTATTTCATAATTTCTGAATTTTTAATTGGAGACCCATTGAAAGGATCACGAACTTGCTATTTTCTTGTTTGGTAACACGATGAATAAGACAAGTTAAGAGTTCGGACCTGGAACTTGCGCTTTGCACCTCTCAAGCACAAAGAAGAGAGAAAAACAAAAGCACCCTGCTAAAGTTTTTCAAAAAACTACCGAAAGCATTCTTAAACTGATGTTAGAAGAATGTAAGATGAAAAGTCATCTCACACACGCGTTCTTCAATCCCGCAAGATTGTAAGAACCTTGAATAAAGGAAGAACAATGAAATATAAAGTAAATCACGTTTTTGAAGCAAGAGTTTAGAAATACTAATAACCAATCTTTATTTTTAGCATAGTAAGCCCTTTAAATAGGCCTTACAATGAGTAAAATTGATAAGGTTAAGGAAAACTAATCCTAATTAAACTAGAGTAAGAATAAGGTTAAGAAATCCTATCCTAACTAAAATAGGAAAACGAATTCTAGTAGGAACAGGATACCAACTAACAATCCTAGTTTGACTAGAATTACAAATATAATCCTTACTAAAACAAAAATTAGATTAATAAGAAATAAGAAATCCCAATCTTTAAGGAAAAGAAATCCTAATTTTAGATGAATTCTTGGATTTTTAACTTTCTTGATCTTGCATCACTTACCCCCTTCCCACCTTGCTCCCCAACCCCCGCCCCACCCGAGGACATGACCTCACTCTTTCTAAGGGGTATTAAGTAATCACTACCACTAAACTAGCAAAGAGCGAAAACAAATAGATATAAGCTAAGAATTCGAGAGCTTTAAAACTAGGCGCTACTACGAGTACAATAAATCTACCTTGTTTCCAATCTACCACTATGCAAGTAGGGAGTTAAAAAATATAGACGATAACTTAAAACTTATGGACTCTAGTTGCAAGTACAGAAAGGCAAGCAAGTGTTGTCTGCCTAGAACAATCAATCCAACTACAGGTAGCCGACGAGGCAACCAAAAATAAAGGTTGCACAACAACAGCTACAACAACCCAGTAAAATCTCACAAGTGGGGTCTGGGGAGGTAGTGTGTACGCAGACCTTACCCTTACCCCGAGGGAGTAGAGGGGCTGTTTCTGATAGACCCTGGACTCAAGATCAAAAAGAGACAATATATCATAGAATCAACAGAGAAAACATAAAAATAATGACAACATCATTAGAACCAAAAAATAGATGAAAAACAATAACAATAAGCAGTAAATAAGGCCCGACACAATGAAAAACTGGAGAATAGTCTGAACACAACATTAAACACTAGCAGTCTAAGACAAAAACTTATCAGACTAGCCTTACACCTGTACGGAGTAGAAAAATGCTCAACTACCTACTAACCTACATCCCTAATGGTCGACTTCCACACCTTCCTATCTAGGGCTATGTCCTTGGAAATTTGAAGCCACATCATGTCCTGTCTGATCAGCTCTTTCCAATACTTCTTAGACTGTCCTTAACCTCTTCTCGTACCCGCCAAAACCAACCGCTCTTACCTCCTTATCGGGCATCTGGGCTTCTCATCCGTACGTGCCCGAACCATCTGAGCCTCGCTTCCTGCATCTTGTCATCCATAGGATAGGAGCCATGCCCACCACCTCCCGAATATCTTCATTCCTAATCTTATCAATTCTAGTGTGCCCCCACATCTACCTCAACATCCTTATTTATGCTATTTTCATCTTCTGGATATGTGAGTTCTTAGCTGGCCAACACTCAACCCCATACAATGTGGTCAGCCTAACCACCGCTCTCTAAAACTTACCTTTGAGTGACAGAGGCACATTCTTGTCACACAGGACTCTAGATGTTATTCTCCATTTCATCCACCCCACCCCTATACGGTGTGTGATATCCTCGTCGATCTCCCCATCCCCTTGGATAACTGCCCCTGAATAACTGACCCTAGGTACTTGAAACTGCCTCTCTTGGGGATGACCTGTGATTCAAGCCTCACTTCCATGCCTCGGCTCCGCGCGGAACTTGCACTCCAGTTATTCCCTCTTAGGCCTGCTCAACTTGAAACCCTTAGACTCAAGGGCCTGCCTCTAGACCACCAGCCTCTCGTTGACACTGTCTTGCGTCTCATCAATCAGAACTATGTCATCAGCGAATAACATACACCATAGCACCTCCCTTAGAATGTGACGTGTCGGTGCGTCCATCACCAAGGCCATATTTAAACACAATCAAAGTTTGCCGGCGAGGCAACATGGAGGAACAAAATCACAGAGTATGCACACAAATATGAATGAGCGAAACAGGGAAACAATTGTTCAAGAAAGATGGGGCCTAATTGCAAGTATACAAAACAAGCAGTGATGTCTACCTAAGCAATTACTCCAACGACAGGTTGTTGGTAGGGATGGCAATGGGGCGGGGCAGGTTTGAGCTTAACCCACAAAATTTCTAACCCGCCCCGCCCCGTGTCAACCCGCCCTGTCCCGCCCCGCACAACTTAATTTTGAAAAAAAAATATATTTTTATCTTTTTTGTCTTTCAGTTAATTTTATTCACAAAGATATAAACATGTAGTGGGGATAACGAGTCCAGACATTACGGAAAATAATGAATTTTATGGCTTTGATTTTATTTTTTTTGAATGAAAAAGTTTGAGACATCAAAATTAACAAGAAAATCTGATATTTTCTTTCCATAAGAACCAGAAACGTTCATACTCAATTTCATTAACAGATTGGATCAATTTTTCTTCCAAATAATGTTAATTTCCAAATGTGAAAGGAGAAAACCCACAACCCGCCTGCCATGCGTTAGATTTATTTGGAAAAGGTTCAACCCGCCCCACCCCGCACCGCATAATGCCAAACCCGCCCCGCCCTGCATAAGTTCAAATCCGCACCCGCCACGCCGCATTGCCATCCCTAGTTGTCGGCGAGGCAACCAAAACTAACTGATGTAAACACGCTCAACAATTGCCGGCAAGGCAACAGGAAAGAAATGCCCGCAACTACGATTCAAGAAAAATGGAACCTGGATTATAGTTGGAGATGTCCCAATGCACTGCTATTGCTGCCTACCGAACACCATCTCGCCGGTGCTCAAGCCTGGTTAAAGTCGTCTCCGCTGTGGTCACCAAGATAAAAGACAAGTGCACGTATCCAACAAAAATAAAAGGAGAGGAAAAAAAGGGGTTTAGGATTTACCTGGTTGCAGCAGTTGCTGCGCAAAAAGGGGGGAGAGGGAGAAATAACAAGGAGAACGCTGGCGGTCTAGGGTTTCTGGGCAAAACGAAGGGTCGAGGGGGTGAAAGAGAAGACGCGGGGAGGTGAAAGAGAAACTGGAAGGAAAGAAAAAGGGGAGAGAAGAGGGGGGTCTGCCTTGGACCCACCACACCTACGCTGGCGACCGGTACCGGGAACGAAAATGGGAAGGGGCGGAAAGGGAGGAAAAGAGAGACAAGGGAAGAGAAAGAGCGTGGAGAGCCAAAGAAAAGAGAAAATGAGAAGAAAGGGAGGGGGGACCTTACCTGTGCATGCGCTGATGAGAGGGGTTGACGCCGGAAATCGACCGGCGGGTGAGAGAGAGAGAGGGAG